>RPOG01000616.1:0-281300 GCA_008086565.1 Thalassoma bifasciatum
GAGTGACAGCTTTTGAGCTCTGCTGTCTGGGAATTTCAAAATGTTTTAAACAAGCAGCAGGATCAAAATCACTTTTATCACCAAGATGGATAAACACAGCAGAGTTTTTCTTTCTGACGCTGCAGCGGAGGCGTGTGGAAAACTTAGAAATTTACAACTTACTGCTTCAAAGAGAGCACAAAAGGCCCAACTGAGAGGACAGATATGAGTCATGAATCCAATCTCACTTTAATATTTTTCTGTTTTTAACGGTGGATGATGAAGTGATCAGCAACTCAACAACTCAGCGATCGCAACTTTTCCCTGCATGTCATGTCAAGTCAATATTGTATTCTTTATACTGTAAGTCTGGACTTTTTCTAATGCAGGAAGGACAGAAAAGGCTGGAGGAGTACTACAGAGTGACATATTGATGCAAAAGTGGATTTTTCAAGTGTGAGAGCCTCAAAACTTGACACGTTTAGTAAAAGGGACTGTGAGGACTCAATTTACAGCATGTCAAAGCCTCCATGACAATGCCAGCTGATAAAGTTAAGCAGTGAAAAAAGAGAAGAATGAGAAATAAGAAAAACTCAATTGGAGAGTGGTAGAGCACTGGCTGAAGGCCTAAACACCAGCTAAAGGCTAAACACCAACAAAAGGCTAAAACATCAACTAAAGGCTAAACACCAGCTTAAGGCTGAAACACCAACTAAAGGCTGAAACACCAGCTAGGACTAAAACACCAAGTAAATGCTAAACACAAGCTGAATTTTAAACACCAGCTAAAGGCTCAAACACCAGTTAAAGGCTAAAAGATAGGCTTAAGGCTTACATATCAACTAAAGGCTAAAACATCATCAATTAATTGCTAAACACCAGCTAAAGGCTAAAACATCAACAAAAGGCTAAAACACCAAGTTAAGGCTAAAACACCAGCTAAAGGCTAAAATATCAGCTAAAGGATAAAACATCAACTAATTGCTAAACACCAACTAAAGGCTAAAACATCAAGTAAAGGCTAAAACACCAGCTAAAGGCTGAAACACTAGCTAAGGGCTAAAACACCAACTAAAGGCTTAAACACCAAGTAAAGGCTAAAACACCAAGTAAAGGCTAAAACATCAACTAAAGGCTGAAACACCAACTAAAGGCTAAAACACCAACTAAAGGCTAAAACAACAACTAAAGGCTAAAACATCAACTAATTGCTAAACACCAACTAAAGGCTGAAACACCAAGTAAAGGCTAAAACACCAAGTAAAGGCTAAAACATCAACTAAAGGCTAAACACCAACTAAAGGCTCAAACACCAACTAAAGGCTGAAACACCAAGTAAAGGCTAAAACACCAAGTAAAAGCTAAAACATCAACTAATTGCTAAACACCAACTAAAGGCTGAAACACCAACTAAAGGCTCAAACACCAGTTAAAGGCTAAAACATAGGCTTAAGGCTAAAACATCATCAACTAATTGCTAAACACCAGCTAAAGGCTAAAACATCAACAAAAGGCTAAAACACCAAGTAAAGGCTAAAACACCAGCTAAAGGATAAACACCAGCAAAAGGCTAAAATATCAGCTAAAGTATAAAACATCAACTAATTGCTTAACACCAGCTAAAGGCTAAAACATCAACTAAAGGCTAAAACATCAACTAATTGCTAAACACCAACTAAAGGCTGAAACACCAAGTAAAGGCTAAAACACCAAGTAAAAGCTAAAACATCAACTAATTGCTAAACACCAACTAAAGGCTGAAACACCAACTAAAGGCTCAAACACCAGTTAAAGGCTAAAACATAGGCTTAAGGCTAAAACATCATCAACTAATTGCTAAACACCAGCTAAAGGCTAAAACATCAACAAAAGGCTAAAACACCAAGTAAAGGCTAAAACACCAGCTAAAGGATAAACACCAGCAAAAGGCTAAAATATCAGCTAAAGTATAAAACATCAACTAATTGCTTAACACCAGCTAAAGGCTAAAACATCAACTAAAGGCTAAAACATCAACTAATTGCTAAACACCAACTAAAGGCTTAAACACCAAGTAAAGGCTAAAACACCAAGTAAAGGCTAAAACATCAACTAAAGGCTAAACACCAACTAAAGGCTCAAACACCAAGTAAAGGCTAAAACACCAAGTAAAGGCTAAAACATCAACTAATTGCTAAACACCAACTAAAGGCTGAAACACCAACTAAAGGCTCAAACACCAGTTAAAGGCTAAAACATAGGCTTAAGGCTAAAACATCATCAACTAATTGCTAAACACCAGCTAAAGGCTAAAACATCAACAAAAGGCTAAAACACCAAGTAAAGGCTAAAACACCAGCTAAAGGATAAACACCAGCAAAAGGCTAAAATATCAGCTAAAGTATAAAACATCAACTAATTGCTTAACACCAGCTAAAGGCTAAAACATCAACTAATTGCTAAACACCAACTAAAGGCTGAAACACCAACTAAAGGCTCAAACACCAGTTAAAGGCTAAAACATAGGCTTAAGGCTAAAACATCATCAACTAATTGCTAAACACCAGCTAAAGGCTAAAACATCAACAAAAGGCTAAAACACCAAGTAAAGGCTAAAACACCAGCTAAAGGATAAACACCAGCAAAAGGCTAAAATATCAGCTAAAGTATAAAACATCAACTAATTGCTTAACACCAGCTAAAGGCTAAAACATCAACTAAAGGCTAAAACATCAACTAATTGCTAAACACCAACTAAAGGCTTAAACACCAAGTAAAGGCTAAAACACCAAGTAAAGGCTAAAACACCAGCTAAAGGCTAAAACATCAACTAATTGCTAAACATCAACTAAAGGCTAAAACACCAGCTAAAGGCTAAAACACCAACTAAAGGCTGAAACACCAGCTAAAGGCTAAAACACCAACTAAAGGCTGAAACACCAGCTAAAGGCTAAAACACCAACTAAAGGCTGAAACACCAGCTAAAGGCTGAAACACCAGCTAAAGTCTCAAACACCAGCTAAAGGCTGAAACACCAGCTAAAGGCTAAAACACGAACTAAAGGCTGAGACACCAGCTAAAGGCTAAAACACGAACTAAAGGCTGAAAAACCAGTTAAAGGCGAAAACACCAACTGAAGGCTGAAAAACCAGCTAAAGTCTCAAACACCAGCTAAAGGCTAAAACACGAACTAAAGGCTGAGACACCAGCTAAAGGCTGAAACACCAACTAAAGGCTCAAACACCAACTAAAGGCTAAAACACGAACTACAGGCTCAAACACCAGTTAAAGGCCAAAACCCCAGCTAAAGGCTGAAACACCAGTTAAAGGCGAAAACACCAACTGAAGGCTGAAAAACCAGTTAAAGGCTAAAACACCAACCAAAGTCTCAAACACCAGCTAAAGGCTCAAACATCAACTAAAGGTTTCCCTTGAGCTGGTTCTGCGTGTCTCATTTCTGCACATCACTTTTGTGTGAAAGCATAATCCAGCCTGTTAACATCGTTCTAACTCATCATGATGCTGTTTTGAGAACATAATGTGCTTTTTTGTCCTGAGTTGAAAAAGAAAGTTTGCTGCAGTCACATTGACTCAATCTGACTTCTTGCGAAAATTTGATAAAGAGGCTCGTAGGAAAATTCTGGGTAAAATTTGGGTGAAAAACACGTCTGTTTGTTGTCACACATGGATTCAAGTGTTTCAAAGCTGCACTTTTAGATGTTTTCATTATTGAAAGATGTTTTTTCTTCACTTCTGCACCAGAATTTAGTTCTTTCTCTGAGGGTAAAATTATTTTCACCTGCTTTCAAATTTATGTGAACCCCTCTTTATAAAAACTAGATCGTTCCCAGAATCCTGTCCTTGTCGTCTTGGCGTCTTTTAAGAAGCTCTTAAAAGGCAAACTGAACCTTTAAATGAAAATCTCTGAGGATATAAAGCTGGAATGCTTTTGTTCTGTAGAGCACCACTGCCACAGAAAAGTCTTAGTTCCTCATCATGAGTTTGGCAAACACAGGAGGCTCCGAGTGTCCGAAGAAGTCCGACTTTAAAGACGTTTTCTGGGTCAGTGAAGCAGAACTCGATGCTCTCACTTACATCACGCAGCGGAGGATGAATGGAAGCAAAGACTGAAAGATTTCCACCAACATGCACGGAGGGGAAAAAGGAGAACAGTTTAGAGCTTTGGTGAGTTAAACTACACACACACATGCACTTGGAGATGCAAACACACACACGCAGACGTATGAAGGAGTCAGACACTGCTGAGTGGTTGCATTGTTGATGACAAGGGCCCATGAAGGAAGAACAGGCTTCCTGTCTGTGATCTTGTTGTCGTGGGGACAGCAGAGCCCAGTCAAATAGATTAGCCCGGACCCTTTGATCCTTTAAGAGGGAAACCAAAGAGGATCCTTAAATTGGCACAACTTTTCCACATGAAACAAACCACGGGCATACTTTTAGAGTTTCTCTGTCACCGACTTCAGTCTGGCTGGAAAAATCTGCATTTTAAAACTCATAAAGCAGCATGTTGTTAGTTTGGAGACATAACAGTTTATCTGAGGCAGGAAACATTCGATGGAAGCGATAAATATCAGGATGACGTCGCCTTCACATGAACATGTTGGCGTTAGGTCCTAAATCTGTTAAAGCTGAACATTTAAAGAAGTGAAAACAGCTTTGACGATGCAGAAGATACGAGGCCAGCTCTGCTTTAGTTGCAGAACACTTTGTGTGATGCTGTTTTGGAAGATATGAGTGTCTTTACAGGTATTTATCTGTTTTTGCAGTTCAAACCAGCTTCCTGTAGGTAGATGCATGAATAAGTTCGCTCATTTGATGCACAATTCTACTTCTGTGTGAGGCCTGTGGGCACCTACAACCTCTGTCTTTGCACGGCTTCAGAGTGGGGCTGGGCAATTCATCGCAAATTAGATCAAATCCCAATATATCCTGTTGCAATATTTCTATATCCTGTGTCAAAATATCATCTACAATTTTTGCAGTCGATGTTTTCTGCTCTACACCAGAGTTACTCAACCAAAAAGACAAACTGTCAAAAACTACCTTTACAAAAGAAACAATCCAAGTGGAAAAAAAAGAGAAAACAGCAAAGAGTAGCAATAAAACGTAGTTTGACAAAAATTTGGGATATAACCTGGAAAAATACTCAAAAAGTAGCAGAAAATGGACCAAAAGTGGAAACAAAGAGTGACAGTTGACAAAAACTGCCAAAAAGCAACAAAAATTAGCAAAAAAGTTGGGAATGAACCTGGTAAAAAAGGGAAAATGAATCAATCAAATTTGTCCAAAAGTGGCAAAAAAAAAGAGTGAAAAGTGACTAAAATGGCCAAGAAGCAAAAAAAAATGAACACGAAAAATGTTGGGTGGATAAAACCTGAAATAAAGTGGAAAGGTATCAAACAAATTGTCCAAAAGTGTCAGAAAAGAGCGTAAAGTGACAAAAACTGCCAAAAAGCAACAAAAATTAGCAAGAAAGTTGGGAATGAACCTGGTAACAAAGGGAAAATGTATCAATCAAATTGTCCAAAAGTGGCAAAAAAAAGAGTGAAAAGTGACTAAAATGGCCAAGAAGCAAAAAAAAAATGAACACGAAAAATGTTGGGTGGATAAAACCTGAAATAAAGTGGAAAGGTATCAAACAAATTGTCCAAAAGTAGCAAAAAAAAAAAAGTGAAAAGTGACTCAAATTGCTAACAAGCAACAAAAATTAGCAAGAAAGTTGGGAATGAACCTGGTAATAAAGTGAAAAGTTATCAAACAAATTCATCCAAAAGTGTCAAAAAAAAGTGAAAAGTTATCAAAATTACAAAAAAGCAACAAAAATTGGAAAGAAAGTTGGGATAAAACCTGGAAAAAAGTTAAAAGGTATCAAACAAATTGTCCAAAAGTGGCAAAAAAGAGCGAAAAGTGACCAAAATTGCCAATAAACAACAAAAATGAGAAAGAAAGTTGGAATAAAACCTGAAAAAAAGTGGAAAGATATCCAACAAATAGTCCACAAGTAGCGAAAAAAAGAGTAAAAGTGACTAAGATGGCCAGGAAGCAACAAAAGAAATGTACAAGGAACATTTTTGAGGAGACTTTGAGAAGTTTAGAAAGTAGCTAAAATGTTGAAAAAAATGATGGAAAACAGTGGAGATAAATAAAAATAGCACGAAAATAGTCACTTTGTTGCAAAAAAAAAAAAAAAAAAAAAAAAAAAAAAAAAAAAAAAAAAAAAAAAAAAAAAAAAAAAAAAAAAAAAAAAAAAAAAAAAAAAAAAAAAAAAAAAAAAAAAAAAAAAAAAAAAAAAAAAGAAAATGGTCCAAAGGTGGCAAAAAATGAGTGGAAAGTGTCAAACATGGGCAAAAATAAGAAAAAATGGCAAGAAAATTGGTATTGAATTGGGAAAATAGTAAGAATGTATCAAAAAATGGTCCAAAAGTGGCAAAAAAGAAGCGAAAAGTGACTAAAATGGACAAAAATCAGTCCCAGTTGTAGTGGTAGTGGGTTGTTGTTGTTATGCTGTGATTAATGTAACTGTTTAAAAACATAATATGGGAACCTAGAAATAATCGCATAAAAAATTGCAATTGCAACATAGGAACTTATAATCCCAATCAGATTATTTTTGCAAATCGTTCAACCCCACTCTGCAGGAAAACGTGTACTTTTACTTTTATTTTCTAACACACATGAGTCTTCATAGTTCTACACTGCATCAGTCCAGCTCTTCAGAAAGAGGCAGATGTTTATCTGCACTCACTAGTTTTCAGTTTTCACAAATTTACATTTTGCACTGTTAGATCTTGAAAAGGTTCCAAGTGGAGTTTCAAAATGCAAAAAGAAGAAATGAAAGTGATACAAAAACAGTTTGAGAAAGCATGTTATTGAAAACAATAATTAAAGGTAAATAGTCTTTAAGGGCGCGGTCACACCGGCCAACCGCGCCGTGCTTGGTCACACTTCAGACGTAAAGTCCGCCTGGTTTGGACCATTGACTGTATATAGAATGGACAGCGTGGCTCTGCCTGTCACCGTTCTATGTTTTTGAAGCCAAAAAACCCTGTTTCTCTAGCCGCCATTGTGCAGCCAGAGTCTGCGCAGTAGAGAATTTCCGGTGGAGCCAAGTAAAAAACAGAAATAAAAATATTTATTTCTTCTTCTTCAGAAGGTTTAGTCTCCTTTTGGCTCTTTCCCGAAGTTTCTTATATCCCCGGTAAAAACTACTCACGAACGGCAGCTGTCAACTATCGTAAAACGAAACTTATATCTTATCTTATATCTTATATCTTATAACTTATAACTTATAACTTCTCAGAAAAAAAAACCATGCAGCCAGATGACATCGTCATACCACCTTAGCGTAAAGATGAGAGAAATGTTTCTACGAGGTATCGTAGTTTTTTAAAGTTTTCCTGGCTCATATCTGGAATACATGGGGAGGCGGGGCTTATGACCTATACTGCAGCCAGACACCAGGGGGCGGGGCTTATGACCTATACTGCAGCCAGACACCAGGGGGCGGGGCTTATGACCTATACTGCAGCCAGACACCAGGGGGCGGGGCTTATGCCCTATACTGCAGCCAGACACCAGGGGGCGGGGCATCTGCTGGAGGCTTCAGTTTGAGCCGAACGTTGTTACGTCCACTCATTATACAGTCTATGGTTTGGACAGTGTGACCACAAGTAAAGAGATTTTTCCAGTAAATCTGCCCAGAAGTTCCACATTATCAAACAAAAAAACACACAAACATATTTTCTCCTTCAGGTTCAGTCACAGAGGAGCTGAAGATCATCACCTCGCTCTCTCCTGATGAAAACCGTGTGTGTGTGTGTGTGTGTGTGTGTGTGTGTGTGTGTGTGTCACAGACTTTTTTTGTCATCTTCAGATTGTTTCAGGCTGAACGTGAACAATACGATGTGGACGCCCGTGGGCCCGTTACAGACTGAGGGAATGTGGGCTCTGTGTCCCATTAAGACTCTGTTATAATCTTATGATTGAAAGATGGAGTGAGGCTGTGAGGGCTGAGCTGGGGGGGGGGGGGATCAGCTGCACCACATTAAAAACCTAAAGCCTCACAGATCTCTCTGCTCGGGGTTTAAGGAACACATTCCTCTGTGTCCAACTAACCAGATTTTTTCCTCTCTGCTCCATCTTGTTTGCAGAACATCAAGAGCTGAGTAAATTGAAAAAAAACAATCCTCGTTCTTCTTTAAACACGGCTGTGGGCTGTTTGGGGCTTTGTGTATCAGACATTGAATGTGAAGCAGAAGCAGAGGGTGCGTCCACGGGCTATAAACTCTGAGCTCCATGTGTGAGCGGGATCAAACTGCCTCCACTAATAACCTTAATGATTAAAATGTTGTTTAACTTGTTTTTTTAACAGATTTTCCTAAAAGTACATAAACAGTGAGCATTTTCACTTTAAGTGTTCCTTATTTGTAGCTTTAAAATGTTTTATGATGATCTAAAGATTAATAAAGTTATTTACGACAGCTCTCCAGAGTGAAGCCAAAACATTTAGAGCTCCCCCTGGTGACAGGCTGCAGTATCAACCTGAGAGTTTGAACTATGACAAAGTGAGTTGAAATTCAAGGATGAAAAGTCAAATTGATGCGTAAAAAAGTTAAAATTTAAAGATGGAAGTTCACTTTATGAGATAGTAAATCAATCTTGTGAGACAAGATGTTGCAGATTAGAGGAAAACTGCTCAAATTCGCACTTTTACAAACTACAAATTATAATAATGATCAAAATAATAATAAAATTCATAACTATGACACTGATTAACAAAACTATGAGACAAAAGTCAAAACTATGAAATAGCAAGTCATTCTTATGGGATTAAAAAGGCGAAAGCATGCGATTAATGTCATAATTATGAGAAGAAACACAATATAATTATATAGCAAATCCATACTATGAGATAAAAATTGTAGATTACAGGATTACCGTCAAAACTGTTTGATTTAAATTCAAAATGACCGAAAAATAGCAAAGAAAATTTAAATTAATATGAATAAAATATGAATTAATAGTCCAAACTAAGGGGCGAAAGTAGAATTATGAGAAATCAATTCATACTTAAAAATTAAAGGTTGACGTTTTGTGACAAATGGACAAATTATAGGGATGGCAAGTCATGGTTGTGTAAAAAGAAGTTCAAATTAAAGGATAATTGTTGATATTCTATCTAAATATCAAACAAATTGATAAAAAAAATAACAAATTGACAAGACTGTAGATATTAATTATGAAATAAAATTGAAAATTATGAGATGGATCTTAATTATGACACCAGTAGACAAAAAATATGGGACAAAAGTCAAAATCATGAGTTTTCAAGTTATACTGAAAGGAAAAAGGTTGAAATATGAGTTAAATAAACAAAATTATAAGAAAAAAACACCAAAATAATAAGCTGGTGGATCACCCTCATGAAATGAAAAGTTTAACTTACAAAATAAATCTCTAAATTGTTGGATAGAAAAAAAAGGCAAAATGACAAGAGAGTAAAATGTAAGTGTTGAAAAAAGGTGAAAATTGTTAAATAGTGATTCATAGTAATGAGACCAAAGTTTTTAACTACAGCCTGCATTTACTTTCAGCCAATGCTCAGTGTTGAATGCTGAACCTCATTTCAACATGAAGTGCTTTCTTTCAGGAAAGGCTTCATGTGTGAGGCTGTTGCTCAGCATTTCGACATGATTTTGAGAAAGTAATTGGTTTCATTTGCTAAAGATTCAGAGGGATGAGTTCAAAGTTAAGTTCTGAGACTGTAAATCTTAATTATAAGATAAAATTATGTGTCGATAAAGACATTTATATAAACTAAAGTAGGAAACTACACTGATCAGACACTGATGAAAATCTCGGACAGAAGAACATTTCCCCGGAGTGAAGCCACAACTCTTAGAGCTCCCCCTGGTGACCGGCTGCAGTATAGGTCTAAAAGTTTAGAGTATTACAAAGTGACCCAGAAGTTAAGAATAAAAGGACAAGTCAACTGTTTTGAGATAAAAAAGAACTCAAACACTTTCTGAACTTTCCACACTCAGCTCAGGACTCTGTTTTGTTGTTGACCGTACAAGGCTGAGAGTCCAGATGTTTCCTTCATTGACAAAATATCCAACATTTTTTGGCAAAAGTCAAACTTATGCAATAGAAAATTTAACTTATCATATTTAAAGTTTGTTCATCGAACAAATAAGTATTATGTTATAGTCAAAGTCATGCGATATGAGTCAAAATCAGTCATTATTATAAGGCTCAAGTCAAAATAATGAGCAAATGACCAAATTGACCATTTTGAGACAAAAGTCAAAATCCTGACTTGGCAAGTCACTAAATTGAGATTAAAAATAAAACTATGAAAAATGCCAGAAGTTTGGACAAAAGGATGAAAGTTCCAGAAAATTATTTGTGATTTTTCGATAAAAAATGAAATTTTTGTGTGATTTTTGTATTTACAACATTAAAAGGAGAGATTAAGTTACCATGAGTTCCTCAAGAGTAGGAAACTACACCGATCAGACAGTGATGAAAATCTTGGACAGAAGAACATTTCCCCAGAGTGAAGCCACAACTCTTAGAGCTCCCCCTGGTGACCGGCTGGGTCACCAGGGGGAGTGACCAAGTCAACTATTTTGAGATAAAAAAGAACTCAAACAGGACACTTTCTGAACTTTTCACATTCAGCTCAGGACTCTGTTTTGTTGTTGACCGTACAAGGCTGAGAGTCCAGATGTGTTTCCTTCATCGTCACCGTCTAAAGTGAAACTCAGAGTGACGAATCAACGACACTGATAGAGTTAAGAGCCTCTGAAGCTTCTATGAGACTTTGTTAAAGTCGAGGTCAACGTGTTGTGTGACTCTTTCCGTCTTTAAAACCTGCAGAGGATCTGTCACACGGTCTGAAACCGTCTCATTCCTCCCCCACTTCTCTCCAAAGCCACACTCTTTCAAACACTTCATTACTAATGAGTTGTGAGGCAAAAAGATTTTCAAACATTTCCTTGACTCTATCTACTTTTTTTTTTAAAAGCCTGGTCCTTCTAAATCCAGCAGCATGTCTGAAACAGAGGAGAGACCCAGAGAAACGTCTGACAACATCTACATGATCTCAAACACTTACGTCACAATCTGAGGAATCAACAGTGTCGATGCTGAAACACGCACACCTACTAAAGCTCATTTCAACCACCGCGATGGAAAAAACAGGGGGAAACTTTGACTTTATCATAGAAAATCCCCCAAATTAAGTCACAACAATAAAGATTATGAGACAAAAAGTCTGAATTATCATAAAGAAACAAGTGTTGTTGCATAAAAGTAACAAAACAGTTCTGCAAAAATCTTAATAAAAAGTCAACATAGAGAAAAATAAGCAAAAATTGTGACCTTACAAGTAAAAAACGGGATAAAAAGTTAAATTATGACACAGAAAGTCGTCAAATTTATGAGACAAGAATGAAAAGTAATGAGAGAAAACACACAAAAATGAGATTCTAAGTAACTGGTCCTTAATCATAAGCTGGAATTATGAGATAATATTTAAGTTAGTGGACAAAAAGTTTGATTTAAAATAAAGTTAGTAATAATGTTTATTATATGAGGGATAAAATATGACATTAATTGGAGTATTAGTGAGAAAAAAAGTCAGAATCCTGTTCAAATAATGAGAAAAAAATTACAAAACATGTAATTAAACTCAACATTTTGATATCAAAGTCAAATAATTAAGTTAAGAAAAGTCCAAATCTGGATAAAAAATTATAATGACAAAAATAATAAAAGTTAAATTCCAATATAAAGGTCAATTTTATTATGTGAACTGGAAAAATCTAAAACGCATATTCAAAGTTATTTAAAAAAGTGAATAAAAATTATTCAGAAATCCAAAATTACTCAAGAAAAAATGTAAAAATAACAAGATTTAAATCATAATCTTGAGCTTAAGGTCAAAATTTTGACAAAAAAAACAACATTTTTTTAGGGGAAAAGTCAAAATCATGCAATAGAAAATTATACTTATCACATTTAAAGTTTAATACGAACAAATAAGTATTATGTTAAAGTCAAAGTCATGTGATATGAGTCAAAATCAGTCATTATTATAAGTCTTGAGTCAAAATAATGATAAACATTGAAAATTAGGGACAAAAGTCCAAATCCTGACACTGCAAGTCACTTAAATAAGATCAAAAATTAAACAATGAAAAATGAAGCTATAAGTTTGGACAGAAGGACAAAATTTCCGGAAAATTATTTGTAATTTTCGATTAAAAAAATGATATTTGTGTGATTGTTTTACTTACAAGATAAAAATGGGAGAGTACGTTAAAATAACTTCCTCATTAGTTCTTCAAAAGATATTTTCCCTTTTTAATAAAGTTTGAGTTTTATTGAAAATCTCTGTTTATTTGATCTTAAATAGCTCCTCTGACTCAGACGCCCTGTTTTAACTTTCTCCTGATGGTTTTTTACTTTTTCACAGAAAAAAAATCCTCTGACTCATTTCACAGTCACCTCCATGCTCAGATAAATCCTGAGACAGAGTTTATGACAGTGAATAAGTTTCTTCTGCTTTATTTCACTGCCTCTGTCAGTGTTTACTCTTTAATTTAAGAGGCTCATAAAGACGTATCTGTTCAGTCTTTAACCCCCCCCTCCTTTTTTTTGTTCTTCATCTCTTGTTTTGTTGCGTGCGGTTACACATTCTGTGACACATATGTTACTGGAAAAAAGCAAAGTCATTCATCATTTTTCCGCATTTGGTTCCCATTTAATAAATGCATATCAGATTTACATTGGGGACAAATGAGTCTGTGACTGGGAGTGTGACTCCGGGCTGAGCTCCTCTGGATTAGCATGCGTGCTTCTTAAATTAAAAACACAAAGCTCTATTGTCTCCTGATAGGCTTCATGTGTTATTTTTTATCCCAAATTCATTTGTAATTATTCCTCTTACGACACGGCCTGAACTCATTACACCGATCTGGAAAAATCTGAGCCAGAAATCGTGTTAGGAGAAGTTTTTGAAATTTCTCTGAAAGTAAAATTTAAGGGAGAAGTGGCAAAGCTGGATGTTTAAACTGAGTTTGTGCAGATATTCAGAGTTTTACGTATTAATGTGTCGATGAATCCCTGAATCTGTCTGTAAACTGATCAAAACTCCAAGTTCTAAAAGAGGCACAAGGTCACAGCTAAATCTTCACAAGATCTTCACAAGATCTTCACAAGATCTTAACAAGATCTTTACAAAATCTTAACTAGGTCTTTACCACATCAACAAGAGATCGAGACAAGATATTTAAAAGAGCTTCGTGAGATTTTTATAAAATTTCCATGAGATCTTTGAGATCTTAACTAGGTCTTTAATAGATTTTTACAAGATACTTAAGGGATCTTTATAAGATATTGAATAGATCAACACAAGATCTTTATGAAATCTTTTCTAGATCTTTACCTAATCTCAACAAGATATTTACCAGATCAACCCAAGATCTTCATGAAATGTTGATAAAAAATTTACAAGATCTTAATGAGGTATTAAAAGATCAATGCTAAATCTTTACAAGAGCTTTAAAAGATTTTTATGAGATCTCATCCACAAAATTTTTTACGAGATTTTGACTAGAACCTTATGAGTTCCTTTCACGATCATTATGAGATCTTTACAATAGCTTTTTAAGATATTTTTATGGGACATTTTTTGAGATCTTTTACACAATATTCAATAGATCAATGTGAGATGTTTACTTAAGCTTCACAAGATTGTTTTACAGATTTTTTTTTACAAAATCTTAAAGAGATGATCATGAAATCTTTGCAACCTCTTATTGAGATTTAATCCAGAAATTTACTAAATCTTACAAACGAGACCTTTACGTGAGATGCACAAGATATTTGCAAAAACTTAATGAAACCTTTATGAGATCTCACTCAGATCATAATGAGATTTTCATGAGACTTGCTGAAGTGATGACATAGAAAAAGAATCTCTGGTTCATACCTTGTTTGAGGAGATAGGCCTCATACATGGAGGTCTGCTCATAGCTCCGCCTCTAAGAACTGGCCAATCAGAGGACAGGGGGCGGTGGGGCAGGGAGCCTTAAAGAGACAGGCACAAGAAGCTTAAACAAGAGTTTTCCAGAAAAATAGAGGTAGTTTTGTGCTGTTATTCATGCAAAGATTTCACACTCGGCTCAGAAGGTCAGGATAAAGACTAACAAAATAATAATAATAATAAAGCACAATACCCCCTCTTTAAAGTTAGCCACACTAGTCAGTATTCTGTCCAAAACTTTGCTTCCTACATTAATTTAGTGAGAGAAAAATGTCCTCAGGGATTAAAACACAAAGTCTTACTGTTTCACACTGACTTATGTGAGTTATTGCATTAGTTTATTAAATTACTGACAATTTTTTACATTTTTTCCCAAGAGAGGGGATTTTTTTTTCAGATCATGCTGATTAATTTAAATGGAAGCATTTTGTTTCTACGTCACTATGTTGCCTTAAGTCACCTCCTTTTGCACAATAAACCAAAACACTTTGAGGACTGTGCAGTAAAAACTATCTGAGGTTTTTATCATCGATGTTAAATCTCTGGTTAATTCACAGCATTAAGGCCAAATGTGCAGAACTCCAGGTTGTTAGATTTGGGTTTTCAAGGCCAGATCAGATATAGAATGACAGAACAATCTGTTTGAGCTCAAGAGCAAACTTTCAGCATTCCTGCCTCTGGAGGGAGGGGGGGACCACCCAAAAAGACCCCCACCCCGACTCTCTCCCCCCTGCCCGGCCCCACCCCACCTCTCTGTGTCGGGTTACAAGGCATCCCTGATCTCCAAAAGAAAACGTCACAGAAAAAAAAAAAAGAACTTGGACTTCAAAAGGCGACTAATCTGAAGTAGCCTGAGTTAATCGTGTGCATCTGTTGAGCAGAGCTAAAACTTCTGACCCACAGAGGTTTTGATCTGGACGCTGCAGCGGAGCCGGGGTGTGAACTCACAATGTTCAAAAAAAGAGCACAACACCGAAAACTGAAAGCCACACTACAAAATCTGAAACATGAGGAAGTGTTTGTGTCTTATCTCTATCAAAAACTCTTCTTTTTAAGACTTAATCTGAGCCACATTCAGGAGACATTACCAGAAAAATGTTTTATGTCTGAAATTCACTTAATCCTTTTCATCCACTTTTTTGTCTTTTAACCCTGTGGTGCATAGTGGTCACTACAGTGGACGCCTATTTAAAAGTTATTTACTCCTAAATTCAATGGTTCATGTGGTGGAAACTCATATCAGCCTGTGTCAGGATATTTTTATTCTTCTTAGGGCCTGAAAAAATGTTTTCATTTTTTTTTCCAAACATATATATATATTTAAAAAAATGTTATAGACAAACATTTGAGGGTGAAAAAGCTTATAAACTATAAATTAATCAGTGTTAAAATTGATGAAAGATAGTTAAAATGGTTTGCAAAGCATTAAAAAACATTATTCATGAAATTACCAAAGGGAAAAAAAAAGTTCACACTGTTTTATGTTGAATGCTTAGTTACAAATATTTTGGAAAAAAAAATAAATTTTTTTTTTTCATGCTTTAATACAAATAAAAACACTCAGAGGAAAAATCCTGACACTGACTTCTATAATTCATGCATCAGAGGGTTAATATTTTGATAAAAGACATTTTTCTGGTCCTCTCAAGTCAATGTGGCTTACATTAACTTCTTAGACTTGAGCATCTTACTGATGTGCATTTTTTAAAATTTCTCCTTGCTATTTAAAATCAGTAAAACCTGATAAGTATAAAACTAAACTTGGTCTTTATATAAAAAAAGTTGTTTTTAGTGTGATAAAGTAGCTACCAGTTCTTAGTTAAAAGTGTTATTGTTCATTACTACACTTTTTTCCCACTCAAATGGGTGTAAGATTGTGATATTGAAAGATGACGTAGCTAAAGGATTGAGGTTTTAAAAAGTTAAGTGTCACGGGTCTGAGAGCCAAAACTTTAATGTCCACATATGTGGATGCCAGGTCTTAAGAGCTTAAGTCAAGTATACAATTTTTGGTAGAAATAAGACACAAACACTTGCTTGGATTTCAGTTTCTGCAGCGTGTGTTCATCAGTTGTAGCATCAAGGTTGAAAATTCTTTTATGAAATATTGAGTCAACTGCTACGTGTCTCCATTTTTCTGAATATTCTGTATTGATCCGATATCAAATCAAAACACCCGCAACCAGGGACAATCTGGCCAATTTCCCAGTTGAAGAAATAACCTCTGTTCACATGTTTCGCAATGTATATTTTCTTCTCATATTTTCTTGACATCTGCTGATAACCAATACATCATTTTTTGTGGCCAATACCAATATGCAACAATATATATCATGCATCCCTAATTCAAATTCTTATTCCTCTAATTTCATAGCAAACGATCTTCTTTCTCAAACTTAAAAAAAAAAGTTTTTCTCAAACTTTCTTCCTAAAAAGTCAACTCACGCTGCTTTTCTTTGAAAAGTTCTCACTACAAAGTCAAAGTAACAGGTTGAAAGTATTTGTCCGAACACAAGCGTGCCCTGAGATGAAGTGAAATCCCCCTTTCATGTATTTATTTCACAAAACAAAACAGTAAAATTTTGCAGGAAGGCAGATGCTAACAAAGCAATCTTACCACTTTAAGTCATTTTAAATTACACGTCTATTTTAACAGGCTGTGTCTGTTTGCAGGTAATTTGCCAACTGTCTTTTATTTTAGGTGTTTTTGAAAATATTCCATTTTATTGATGAGCTCTGACTTATATATTTTAGGTTTTTTATTTCTGTCTCCCTCTGTTTCCAGTGCTGTCCCTGGTGATCTCCAGTTACCGTGGTGATAAAGATACCAGAGCTGAAACTGTCAGTAAGATGAGACTTAACATCTGAGTCTAGTTTGTCTGGTAAAAAGAAACTTTTCTGACAGGATACCTGAAGTTCACCCACCGTAGATGTGTTTTGGATTCCTGATGGATTATTCTGATGTGTTCTGGTTTCATTGTGATTTATTTTGTTGTTAATTTTCCAAACAGGTACAGGTGGGTACATTTTCCCAGCCTTGTTCTCGGTGGATGGTGAGTGTTCTAGCTACAGTCTTCTTCCCTTTTTTCTGCTTTTATCCTGAAGTTTTTAAAACTAGTTTTAGTCTGTGTTACAGAGCATGTTACACTCATTTAATGAAGTTTTGTTTTCAACAATCAGAGGCTTCACAGAAAGTAAGACGTGTTTTAGAGGAGAGTTTACCTTCATGAAGCTTGGCACTAAGCTCCTGCTGCATGTCTCCATTAAAAGCCATTTTGAAACACCTGCAGCTCCCAGGTGAATGGAGGAAGTTTGTGCAAAATGCATTCTGGGAAATGTAGGATTTCTCATCTAAGGCTGGTTTGTTGTGTATTTCAGTGTTTTCCTCGTGTAATAACAGTGTTGAGCTTTGTATCATGAAGAGGATATTTCAGGGGTGCTAGTTTCTGTTAAACTCCTTGAACTTTGACCTCTTGAGCTTTGTTCAAACCCCAGAAATAAAGATTATGTTCCTGCAGGGAGCTCAGATTTTCCAAAGATACCAAAAATGTCAGCCTAAATTATAGGATGTGTGCATAAAATGATGCACAAGAGGCCGGTGAAGCCATAAAATCACTGAGCAGACGGCGCAGAGTGGATTGGAAACATACCTTAAAATATTCCTGCACCTTTCTGCATGCACGGGAGCCAGACGTCACATGCAGAAACATCAGATTTTCTTCTGGTCGGGGGGTAATGACAGACCCTCAACCAAACTGTCTGCATTCCTCTCTGTGGGAAAGAAACAGAAAAACACACACTGTCTATCTCATTTCATCCTCTGCACCACCTTCACCCAGCAGATAGCAACTCGAGTGCAACTTCAGCAACATGTGGCCTGTGCTTGAAGACTACCCAGAACCACATGTGTTAATTCCCTGTCCCTCACACACACACACAGATTCTGGGGGAACCTGGTGTCGCTGCAGTGGGATGATTAGGGGGAAGCCGAAAATCAAAGGAGCACAAATCCTGAAAATTACAGGACTGGCAGAGCGGCCATCTTTTCCTCTCTCAGGCGGGAATGCTTCTCATTAAACGGCCGCGCTGATGTGAAACAGCAGCTGCCCACAGATGCAGATCGAAGCGGGTGTTTGCTTTTCCAAGCCTGATAAAAAAAAAAGCAAAGACTCTAAATGTTTTCAGACTGTCTGGATGAGTTTAGAGGTTTTAGTCTAAATTTAAAGTCACCTTAAATAGAGAACTCGACAATGGTTTGCAAACAACTGTAGCTATAGTGAACATCGGTAGAACCGAGACATCACCTTCAGTCTCGTAAAAGAAACGTCTACTAAGTCAGTAAATTAATCACAGGTTTGTTCGATCTATAGTGTCAGTCTCAAAAGAGATCCCGAGTACATAGTCAGAACACACCCTTGACCGCGTCTAAACCCAAAATAAAAGAGATTACAGCAACGTTCACATGTGATTTATGGCCAATCATGACATACGCCTGATCAAGTCCTGATAAATCTGGCGGCTGAAAACAATCGTTATTTAAATAACACCCCCCTAAATGTTCAAGGTTGAGCCCACCTAACCCACAGAATTTACCACATGTAAGCCTGTCGCAATAATCAATAAATCAATTAATTGCACGATAATTAAAATTGGGAAGGTCTGAAAGTCTTTTTCTCACTTTTTCATACACAGTTCAGATTTGTTTGATGATACTGGAAAAAATTCACTCTAAAAGTTTTATACAGTGTCCTCTGAATGTTCTCTGCAGACTTTACTGTGGGCATTGAAGTGATTTTAATCTCTGTAAAAGGCCTCTCTAATTTTAAACCCTGTGGTGCAGGGCTGGACTGGGACAAAAAATCGGCCCTGGCATTTTGGACCGGACTGGCCCACCATGTTCAAACCCCCCCCCCCCCCCCCCCCCCCCCCCCCCCAAAAAAAAAAAATAAAACACATAACATTCCACCACTCCGTCACAGTAATTCATTCTGAAGCATTATTCATCTTTTTGGGTTGGCTGATGCGTTCCAGGGAGGGAAAAAAAAGATAAAGAGAAATTTAACCGCTGATAAACCGCTGATAAACCGATTTACTTTATTGTTGTTAATAAAAAGAAATTCGACATAGGAGAATAGGACACAAAAAAAAAAGTATTGTGTGTTTGTTCGTTTTCATTTGTTATAAACAACCTCATACCCGAATGTGTTAAGTACCGGGTTCACGATATATTTAGTCACGAGACCAGCCCCGTGGGGTCAGTAAAAGTCTGGACACGCCCCTGCTTAAGTGTGCTAGTAGCCTGCGTTATGTTGCTCTGCTCATCAAGGGATGGATTTATGCAAAATGGAGGGTTCAGCAACTTCAGCTCGTGGAATAGGCGGTGTTACAGTAAAAGATGGGACTCTACTTTCCCCGAGGTAAAAGTCAAACAACTTCTCAAGCGCTTATGTGCAGTGCGCCGCTCTCTCTCCAATTAAAGTTAATGTCGATCGCCCATCAGCGACCTCCCTCTCACTCACTCTCCGCTGCCAATTTTCATAAATTATGGTCCATCCATAAAACCAGAAAGAAGATATTCTTCGGTCGAGCAGGAGTGTTCAGAAAGGACTGATGTATATTTATTTATGATCTAAAACAATCAATGATCATTGTCTTTGAGGAGCTCGAACAATTACTCGACGTTTACTTTGTTCAACCCAGTCAGTACATTTACGCATTTACAAAGTCAAAAAGATCTTAAGCAAACTCTTTAAGGCCCTGCTGTGACAAACACATCTGTAAATTCAGCACATTTGGCAGCGTTTGTGTGGAAAGCATTGTTTTTTTTCTTCTCGGGCACGAAAACAACCAATGGGCTGCACATTAGCGAATTTCATGGGCCGTTTTTTTTTTTAAATTTTTTTCTTTTTTGATTTTTTATTTATTTATTCTGTTCCCCCCGAATGCTCCATGCAGACAGGACTTAAGGGAAAGTTATTGGTGTCTTACAATGTGATTGGCCCAGTTCAGTGTCATTCGTCTGCTGATCTACTGCTTTAACGGGCCGTTCACGCCACATTGAAAAAGTGTCAGTCGGCCCAAATGAGACGGTCGGCCCACCGGGCATTGCCCGGTATGCCAGATGGCCAGTCCACCCCTGCTGTGGTGCATAATGGTCCCCACAGTGGACACCTATTTAAAACTTATTTACTAAATTTAATGGTTCATGTGGTGGAAATTCATATTAGCCTGTGTCAGGATATTTTTATTCTTCTTAGGGCCTGAAAAAAATGTTTTCAATTCTTTTTCCATATATATATATTTATATTTAAAAGTTATAGACAAACATTTGAAGGTAAAACAGCATAATAACTATAAATTATCCAGAGTTAAAATGGATGAAAGAGAGTTAAAATGTTTCGCAAAGAATTTTAAAAAAGATTATTCATGAAATTACAAATAATAATGATTAAAAATTCATATTTACATTAAGTTCACACTGTTGTAAGTTGAATGCTCAGTTACAAATATTTGAAAAAAAAAATTGAAAACACTTTTTTCATGCCGTCATACAAATAAAAACACTCAAGGGAAAAATCCTGACTTTAATAATTCTTACATCAGGGGGTTAAAGTAAAACATTAAAGAACATCGCTGTCTTCTTTTGCATAAGCTCCCCTAGGACTGTAGGTGTCGTTGGAAAAGCAAACAATAACTGGCTCCTGAAAGAGTATATCCTAATGTTTCTGGTCGAAAAGGACCAAAGGTGCACAAAAACAATAGACACAATAAAAACAAATTGATATCACAGCGAGACAAAAAGGCTGGGGTATAAAACCTCCCCAAATCACCAATCAGTGACTTAAACATAATTTTTGCTCCTAACTGAGATTTTTGATGGTAGGAAAACAATAACTAGACATCATGGTGTCAGTAAACCTGATTTGTCTGCTTTAAATTCAATGTTTGGCTTAAACCAGCTGCTGCTGACAGATTATTCTAGACAACAGTAACACAGCAGACTGATACAAAAATCTCACAAAATGATGATTAAAAATAACACTACTTCTTAACTACTCGACTCCAGCTGTAATGATCAGTCTCACTTTTTAACGTCAGCGTCCTGAAACACTCAGATCTCTGTTTTCCTTTAACTCTGGTAAAAAAATCTCTGCAGAAGTGAAGGTGTTGAGAGTCAAAAAGTCATTAATCACATATTCCCCCCCTTTCTTCCTCTCCATCCTTTTGTGTCCACGACATGATAGATCGGAAACACTCGAGATCACATGTTTATGTTTAAGGAGCCTCACGTTGCCCAACACCTTTGCACATGTTTGTTTTTTAATCTGTGTGTGTGTGGAGGGTGGTGCTGACGGCTGAGCAGGAAGTGTTTCTTTCATCACTCGTCTCAGGATTTAAGGCTTTAACTCAAATCATCTTTATCTTTACCTAAGCTGGTGAATTATTCACTACAGGAGATGTTTAATCATCCTGGTTTGTTTAACCTTTCAGAGAGGTGTGTGTACTCTACAGGGACAGGTATGTGCTAAGTGAGTGTGTGTAGAGTCAGAGTCAATGCTGTGTCCTGTTTACACTCACCTCTGCTGTGAGATAGTGAACAGGTAGAAGTGAAGTTAAACATCTTATTTCTTCCCTCTTACATCCTGTGCATTGACGATATAAAAGTTGGACGGCTATTCAGGTCCTCAAAAGTGAAGCTTTACATCTTTTCTAGCTCTGAACTAAATCAGTTTTGGTCTGACATTTTCAAGTGTTTTTCCAACTGTGACATCCAGCACCTTTCCAACCTTACCCACTAACACAGGAAAACAATGCAATGTGGAATAGTTAATGCAAAAAAGAAATATTTCTCGCAGAATCTGTTACACATGGTAAAGATCAGATATAGTTTTTCTCTCAACTCTGCAGCTTTTGACAAGATATGCACTGCAAAAACTGAAATCCAAGAAAGTTATTACGTCTTATTTTTAGTAAAAATTGTCTTATTTTTCTTGATATGAGCTACATTCAACTGATAAGTCCAGGAAAATGTCTTATTTCAAGTTATTGAAAGACAAAAATGAGGTCTGAAAAAAATCTGCCAATGGGATAAGAAAAACGTTTCTTGTCTTACAACATTTTCTAATTTCAAGAAGTTTTTCGAGTGATTTTTTCTTATCCCATTGGCAGAATTTTTTGACTTGTTACAAGCAATTCAGACCTAATTTTTGTCCTGCATAACTTGAAATAAGACATTTTGATGACCTGATCTGGTGAATGTGAAGAAAAATAAGACAATTTTTACTACAAATAAGAGAAAACGACTTGCTTGGATTTCAGTTTTTGCAGTTTGGCAACCTTTTCGGTCTTACTTCTCAGGCACAACACAATGTCTTTACATTTTTATAAGTGTTTGCTATGTGATGCACTTCTACTTAATCAGCTGTGTTTAATGTGTGATGATGTAACCTGCTGGAGCGAAAATTGGTAACACAAAAACCTTTCTGTCACTCATGGTTAGAGGTTGGTTGAAGACATTTATGGAAAAAAAAATAGTTTACTCTTTTTAAATCATAATGACAACAGAAACTTCAAAAATGACCCTGTTGAGAAGTTTACACAACTCTGGTGGTTTTGTCCTGATAAATGCACAAATGTGAACACAAATGTGTTTGGATGTCTACTAAAGGTAACCATCCTCACCTGTGATCTATTTACTTGTAATCAATGTGTGTGTAAAAAAATGTCATGTGATTTAAAAAGAGTAAACTACTTTTTTTTCAATAAATGTCTTCACCCAACCTCTAACCATGAGTGACAGAAATGATTTTGTGTTATCATTCATGTTTTCTGAGAAAAGGCCAAAAAATCAGAGGGTGTAAACTTTTGGGTCACATCTGTATATCCTGATATATAATGAGATATAAAAAGTAGCCCCTGCTTTCACCACAACCAGATAGTTTACTGCAATCCCCTCTAATCAGGAATATCCAAATGATCTGTTTGTACTCCAACTTATTCAGAACCCAGAGCTAGAGTCCTGACTTGCAGAAGAAAATTCAACACAGAAGCTCTATTTGTAAAAATTTATAGCATACTATCTGTAAAAACACATTCTTAAGGGCTACTTGGACAAATAATATGCCACCACGAGCTCTGAATCAGGTCACACCCCCATATTTGTCTCTTAATCTGATTCAAAATCCTCATCCATGTGTGAGTATGATGGCTTCACTTTTAAATGAAACAGCAGCATGTCGTCCCTCTTTATAATTTTAAACTAAATCACCCTTACGTTTTTATTTTGCTCTTAGCCACAGCGTTGGTGTTCTGCAGATGTAAAGGGAAATAGGTCACCACCACCACCACAATCACCACCCTCTAGCACATGGCATCTTCTAATTTTAGTGTTTTGGTAATGCTATCGTCATCGTCGCTCCACCTGTTCCCTGCACATTGCGTCCATTTTGTGTCCGAACACCAACTGTCATGGTCTGGACGCGGCTGAAATCCCTCTGAAAGCCGCGCCGTGACCTTCACCCGACGAGGTGTTAATGGCAGCAGGTTGGATTTGAGGCACTCCAGCTATGTGACCCCGCAGATCCCACACAACAGTCCCTTCATTCCTTGGCCGGAGACCCTACAAACGCTAAGCCACGGTTTGAAATCTTAGATTGTGGGAATACGGCGGAGATTTGTCCACCTTTCATCCCCGTTAGACTATTTAAGTGTAAAGATCTCAGAGGCACTTCTGGTCTGATGGTGATAAACGTGGCTTCACATGATTTCCCCGCTGGTATGTGCACACAGCAACTGCTGGTATCTTTACACCAGGCTGCTCTCTTTGTTCTATTCCAATCATTCAGAGGCTTGGTGGGCACTACCTGGAGGATTAAGACTTTGAAAATGTTTGCAACACTAACTCTAAAACATGCTTAATTGAACCACCCATTACAGAATCTGGGTGGAGTAACTTCAAACCCTTTGGCTGCAGCAAAGCCGACCGCTTGTGATGCTTTTGGGGACAAGGCCTCCTCTGTTCCTGGATCAGATCTTTGAAGGCAGATGGCGGCGGCTGCAGCTGCTGATAACACCGGCCTGATTTGAGTCATGTGTGACGAGATGAAAAGAGCCAAGGTTGATGTTTAAAGCGGTAATCTTCGTGTTTGTGTTGCTTCGATTTTTGGCGACATCTGTGGCACTGAGAGGTCATTCCTGTGGTTGTTCTTTTCACCAGACTTCCCAGGAATTATTTGTCGAACAGAGATTTTATTTCCTGCGCAGATTAAACAGTGGTGATGTCATGGTCAGGTTTAAGAGAGTAGTTCCACCTATAAGAGCTGCCGATGACACTACAACAAGAGTTTTTCAGGCGTTCTTGGTTCCTGGAATCACACAGAATCAGAGTTAAAGGAGCCCATCCATCCATCCATTTTCTTAACCGTCTATCCTGCTAATCAGGGTCGCGGGTGGCTGGAGCCTATCCCAGCTGTCATTGGGCGAGAGGCGGGGTACACCCTGGATTGGTCGCCAGTCAATCGCAGGGCTGACATAGAGACAAACAACCATTCACTCACACCTACTAGCAATTTAGAGTGATCAATTAACCTAACGTGGGCATGTTTTTGGTCTGTGGGAGGAAGCCGGAGTACCCGGAGAGAACCCACGCATGCACGGGGAGAACATGCAAACTCCACACAGAAAGGCCAACCATGCCCGAACGGGGATTCGAACCGGCGACCTTCTTGCTGTGAGGCTGGAGCGCTACCCGCTGCACCACCGTGCAGTTAAAGGAGCCCTCCTACGCAAAACCCACTTTTATATGGGTTCCTAACAAAAATACGGGTCCCCAGACCAGTGGCGGCCCGTGACCAATTTCACAGAGGAAGCCAGTCGGGTTGCAATCGAGGACATAAAGCCTAATTATATGAGATTTATAAGGTTGATCATAATAGTATAACTCTGAAGTTGCGTTCAACTAAATAAAGCCACTGATTTAACAAAAAAGAAAAAAACACGAAGAAGTTTAGTAAAATAGTTTCTTATGAGAAACTCGAGGTCTCCATCTCCGTCCATCTTCACTCACAAGCTAATTCAACACTGATGTTTAAGTCTTTTAATCTGCACGAGGGAAATACCTGTGAAGTAACAAAAGAGCTGCGATCTTACTTAAACTCTGTCGTCTCAGTTCACCTTCTATTTCGCTGCTGACATTATCATAATGTGCTCATAAGAGGGATTTTCTTCAGGTCTAAATTCAAGACCAAAGTGGTTGTTTTTCAGGAAAAACAACCGCATTCATGACTTTGGGGCATCAGACTTCTGCATCAAATGACATTTAACTGTTTTCGGAAGTATAATATGGCACCTTTAACTGGAGTTGAGGTCACAGACACTGAAAAGAAAGAAAATGGCATAAATGATGTTTTTTCCCTCTTCAGTATTAGTTTCATTTTCTCTATTTGTGTATTCAATGGCTTATTTTACTCACATTTCTTTGTGTCTTGCGTCTTTGGTTCACCACTTGAGTTTAAATGTCTTGAGGAGTTGACTCCCTTAACCCCTTTTTATTTTCTCAAAATAAGAGATCAGTATCAAAGAAAAGTTTACTCCTGGCACGACTAACAGATAAAACAACCATTGCTTTATTCTAATGAGTCATAGAGGATATCAAAATGGAAATGCATTCAAATTACGAGACATTTTCTTTGTATTAGCTTTCATACATTAGTGAGACTAAGGTCCAGCAAAGTGCAGCTGTGGTTTCTACGAAATCTCCAAACCACAATGAAGACTAAGTGATACTTAAAGTAGTTTTGGGGCACATTTGGGTTGGATTTCAGAATCAATCCTGCCTGCATCCACTAGAGGGCTCTCAAACAAACCGGTCTACAAAAGACTTCCATTATTTTGCCACCATCTATCATCCAGTTTGCTAAACAAGTTTTTCAAAGCTGCAGTTCATCGAGTGTCCACTAGAGGCTTACTGCAGAGCATCATAAACCACACACACACACACACCTTGTTTCTCATTCAGCACACACTGTACTGAACTTTGACGTATTTTGAAATGAGACTTGAAGGTTGAAGAAGGCAGGGGTCAGAGTTCACAGATACAGAAGTTTCACAGATGATGGATTTGTTTACATTCTCAGTTTCCTCTGACATGTGCCTCTTCTGTGATAAGACAGATCAATATTTTCAGACACTCCCTCCCTTTAACCTCGAGACTCGCCCAGCGGGGGATTCTGCAGCCTGAGTGTCTGCAGACCAAAACAGAGGCCTCTCTCATGAACACCAGACCCCATCGCGGCTGCTCCACATCAAAGTCGCCCTCCTATCACAGACAAAAGTGAAACAGAGAGGGGCCGGGGAGAGAAATCGAAGCAATACCTTTTATGATTTATTTTGCTCCTCAGCGGGGACGTCCTCAGATTAAACAGCAGAACACAAAGCTCTTTTGGAGACACAGACTGAGGAAACAAGCGCTGATAATTGATATGTGAACACCTGCTGGGGGAAAAGGACACTAAGGCTCTGGACTCTCTGCCAACTTACATACACATGAACAAAGCTTTTGTTCTGCGGCGCTCGACCACAGACGACTCACTTAACTTCAGCTGAATGAGATGTTTGCTTCACCTCCTCCTCTGCTTTGACAGGACTTTAACATAATATTGTTGAGGTTGTCCAGGTTAACAAACACTCACAAAGCAAAGAAACACAGAGATGTAGAGCAGTGTTTCTCAACCTGAGGGTCGGGGCCCCATGTGGGGTCACGGGATGATTTCTGCGGGGTCGCCGAGTCATTTTAGAAAATTTGAACTAATATTAAACGACAAAATTTCAGGCAAGGTTGTTTTAGTTGTTTTCTGCTTCATTATTTTTCCAAAATTTATTGCATCAAATAAGTTTCTTTAACCCTCTGATGCATGAATTATGAAAGTCAGTGTCAGGATTTTTCCCTTGAGTGTTTTTATTTTTCTTAAAGCATGATAAAAAGTTTTCCTTTTTTTTCCCAAATCCTTGTAACTGAGCATTCAACTTAAAACCGTGATAACTTTGTGTAAATAAGACTTTTTTTTTTTTTTGTTTGACTTCTTTTCTTTATTTTTATTTTTTGGTAGTTTCATGAATAATCTTTTTTTTAATGCTTTGCGAAACACTTCAACTCTCTTTCATCCATTTTAACACTGAATAATTTATAGTTATTACGCTGTTTTACCCTCGAATGTCTGTCTATAACTTTTTTTTAGATATATATATTTGGAAAAGAAGTGAAAACATTTTTTCAGGCCCTAAGAAGAATAAAAATATCCTGACACAGGCTAATATGAATTTCCACCACATGAACCATTGAATTTAGGAGTAAATAACTTTTAAATAGGTGTCCACTGTAGTGACCACTATGCACCACAGGGTTTAACTGAACTGCAGTGATTTCCCTGAATTATGGAGAGAAATGTGTCAATATGACAATATCAAATGTGAGGGTCACAGATACTAGTGCATGTTAAATTGGGGGTCGTGACTCAAAACGGGTGAGAATGTCTGATGTAGAGGACGCTGCGCTCTCCCCCTCTGCTGGAAACGACAGAGTAACTTATGATGGTGAAGTCATGATCAGGGAGGAGGAGGAGGACGAGAGAGTGGGGCTGCCTTTACCCCCGAGTTGTGTCTGGAGACGATTACAAAGCTGGTTTGGAAACAGATCTTACTCTTCCAAGAAGCTTTTAAGTGAAATCCAATTTGTATCATTTCTTGTGTCATGTGAGTAAATCAAAGCTGTCAACATGCAGCACAAGAATCTTTCGCAACTGGAACAATGTGGGGTCAAAAAGACAAATTCTGAATCCCATCTTTGGTTAAACTCAGTGTTTAAGAGTTGGGGTTTAGGAGCTCCTCTGGGTTTTTCTTTTTCTGCAGTACAGTTAACATATTTTCTACATATTTACAGTTGTGCTCATAAGTTCACATACCCTGGCAGAATTTATGATTTCTTGGCCATTTTTCAAAAACTTTTCTTTCACTCATGGTTAGTGGTTGGGTTCGTTTCATTGGTTTTGTTTCAATTTTTTATTTTCAAATATGCAAATCGTACAGGGCTTCCTAACAACTACCAACAGTTTTTATAATATGATATATAAATGAAAATTTTTAGGAAGCTAAACAATATTTCAATAGAAAATAGAGTGAAATGGGGCGCAGATGGCCTAGTGGATATGGCCGCGCACCATGAGGCTTGCCCTCGAGCGGGTGGCCCAGGTTCGATTCCCGCCTGTGGCCTGTTTCCCGCATGTCACTCCCCACTCTCTCACCCCATTTCCTGCTCTATCCACTGTCCTCCCCTATCTGATTAAAGGCAGAAAAGCCCAAAAAATATCTTAAAAAAAAAGAAAATAGAGTGAAATAATGAAAGACATGACTTATTTGAAAAAAGAGTAAGTAGAAGCATAGCTTATTAACTCTCACCCCTTTCATAACATATAAATATTATATGTGCATATACAGTGCTCAACATAAATGAGTACACCCCCTTTGAAAAGTAAGATTTTAGTCAATATCTCAATGAACGCAAGAACAATTCCCAAAATTTTGATGGAACTGAGTTTCATGGAACATTTGTTTCACTCACAACATGAAAGTAAGATTGATAATATAACTAAGTTTTACTCAAAATAACTGATGCAAAAATGAATACACCCCATAACAAAAACTATGACATCTAGTATTTTCTATGACCTCCACGACTTTTGAGGACAGCACCAAGTCTTCTAGGCATTGAAGGAACAAGTTGGTAACATACTGCAACATCTATCTTCTTCCAGTCTTCAAAAACAACCTCTTTTAGAGCCTAGATGCTGGATGGAGAGTGATGTCTCTTTAGGATTCCCTATAAGTGTCCAATTGGGTTCAGATCAGGAGACACACTGGGCCACTGAGTCTCTTTCACCCTGTTCCTCTTGAGAAATGCACTGGTGGCCTTGGGAGTGTGTTTTGGATCATTGTCATGTTGGAAAAGTGCACGAAGGCCAAGGGCACGGAGTGATGGTAGCACCTTCTCTTTCAATATGGAGCAGTACATCTGTGAATTCATGATTCCATGAATGAAATGCAGCTCCCCAACACCAGCAGCACTCATGCAGCTCCACATAAGGACACTGCCACCACCTCCACCTTTGACTGTTGGCACCATGCACTTTTCTTTCAACTCCTCACCTTTGCGATGCCATACAATTTTGAAGCCATCAGTCCCAAAAAGATTTAGTCTTAAATAAATTTGTTAGGATAAGTACTTTTAGTGCATGCAAATTCACAAATCTTGTTTGCAATCAATGGCCCACATTTGTGGTAGTATTTTGATTCTGATAAGAAAGTAAAGATTTTTCTGACAAATCTGTTGGGGTGTACTCATTTATGCTGAGCACTGTATATACATACATATACCTCTCTGTAATCACATACACTCATACCCATACACCAATACATACATATACAATCTGCGCGCATACATACACATATTTACTCATATACATATCCATAAACACACACACAGTCATCACCTTATCAATTGATCACTGAAAATAATGATGAATGGCTATTAGCCACTATACTTGCTTATCAAGCTGGTATCAGCTGGTGGATATTTGGACTTTGCTTGAGTTTCTCACCCAGATTATTCCATAGTTTGACCCCGGAAATAGATAAACAGAGCCTTTTTAAGGTCGTACGTATGATTTTTGAACATGTGTTTTTTTTCGTCCATGCTTTATATTCCCTCTTTGTCACCCACAACCCTACATTTTAAGTATTTGCTTTGTCATTTTGATCAAATGTTCTGTAACCTGCTGATTGTTTCTGTCCGAGTAACATATTCCAGATTGGGACAGATTACAGGTAACATTTTTTTTATAATCAGATTACAGCTGTTTTCCCCTTTCATGCCCTCAGCTCCTTCCCAGATGTGGTCTCCGAACAAACGCTGCTTTCAGATCCGTCAGTTTGATCAGCGAGGGAATTTCATTAGAGTGAGACCTCCGTGACCAAGACTGATAACAGCGGAGAGGAGGAGGAGGAGGAGGAGGAGAACAGCATGAGCTGTGTTTGACTAAAGACAGCCCTCAGTTGTTATCTGTGCGGGGCAGGGGGTGGGGGGTGGGAGGTGGAAGGGAAAAACAGAGAGGGGATGAGGTAAGGAAGATTAAAAGAACAAGGGATAAGTAAGAAAACAGCAAACTGAGGAAAAACAAGGTGTTTTTCAACTGCAGGAAATAAGGTTTAAATCTAGGTCCACTATTAGTTCTCCTTGCCAGCAAACTTCTGGGGAGGCGTGGTCTCAAAGCTGAACATCCCTGATTGGTGGAGCGGACTCAGTATTTTTATTCCCCCCTCCCTCTGTTCACAATAAGATGACCTCCAGCTGTGATTGTCTTGGTTTAATAACTCCTAAAACAATATTCTTCTTTGAGCCTGATAGTGTGAATGTGTCTCTGTCAGCTCCCGGTGTTACAGTTTAAATTGCGACCCTGTGAACTGGAGACCTTCAGCTGAACGTGTCAGTGGATTTCCAGTTTACAACAACGGTTCGAACACAGAAGAATTCCTAGAGAATACATCACCAGATCAGTTTTTATTCCTAATCTAAAACAGTTTGAGACGGATGCATCCTGCTGAAAGTCAACAATCAACAAGGTCGCACTTTAATCTAAAACACCAGTCGATATCTGTTGTCTTCACGCTTTTGACAGCAGAGATCAACAAATGTTTTCTGCTTTAAACCATGCTGAAAAGCTTGTTTCTTACCTTTTGCTGATTGGCCGTCATCATCGTCTCAAGCTTGGTCCATGACGTCATTTGGAGAAGTGCAGACAGGAGCTCTTAGCGTCTAAGGTACAAAAACACAGGTGATGATATATTCATGTCTCAAAGATTACCATGATAATTGTGTGATAGATATTTCCTCGTGACCACACTCAGCAGAGAAGAGGAATGGGTGAAAAATAATGTTGTTAACAGTGTAAACAAAAGTAAACCTCTTCTACTCTAGCTAAGTGCTCTGGTGGACATTTGTTTTTGATACACTGCCCCCTACAGTTTGGGATGAACGCTAATAGATGCCGCACAGTGTGTCAAAAAGTCACAAAAGTCACATGCATTCTCTCAAGCGGCAACCACCGGTCTGAAAATATGAGGCAATGTGAAAGGGCTAAAATCAGCTGTTCTTCAACTGTCCACTTGAGGCCGGCTCTGGAAATACTGGAAATCACAGACACACCAAGCCACAAAAAGATGTTTTCAGAGCCGAAAATTAGCATATTTACAGCCTGGTATACAACTGTCCCCCATTTGAATTGCCAATTTTGCGGGGGGGTTTTTTCTAACTTGGAAGTTAAGAAGATATTAAGATTGCAAGCTCCCCCAATCAGAGGCACAGCTCAGATCACATGACTGACCAGCGCCCAAACAACTGTAAGGCAGCCAAAAAATATGGAGTCATGGAGTGAAATATCCAAAGATGGTTTTGTCTAAAAGACTGCTTAAAAAATATCTGTAAACAACTACATTTTGGTTATTGGAAAATAGAGGGAGGTCGTCTTATAATCAGGCTTGTCTTTTATTCCAGTCATTACGGTATTTAGTTCCTGCAACAAAAACACCTTGAGTTTCTTTTGGTTTATTACACCCTGGTGCATGCATGGTTTGTTTCTTCTCTGAGTTTGAATACGCTATTGTCAACAAATTGATGAAAAGAAATGTGAAAGAAGATGACGGAGGAGGAGTGGTGAGAGGTAAAAGACGTAAATAATGATGCAGATGACTGATGTCAGGTGGGAAAGGTAAGGTGAGTAAAGAGAGAGCGAGGAGGGGTGAGACAGTGACACAGGAGAAGGTGAATGACTCCTCACTCGCTCACTCACTCACTCACTCACTCACTCTCTCACTCACTCAGGACTGATGTGATGATAATCTCTCAGCTGGAACATCTGCTCCTCCTCTCAACAACGGCTCCTGCAGGCAGATGGCAGCGAGCGGCAGAGATGATGCGATAACCTTCCTGCACAGGTCCTCCCAGTCTGCAGGTCAGAGACGCACAACGGCAACAAAGACACACTCTGTCTGCACACACACACACACACACACACTGACCTGAGTGCTTTTAATAAACCTGCTTCTTTGTAGACTGATGGGAAATGAGGATGTTGGGGAGATAGGAGCTCTGGTGTTTGAGGTGAAGAGTGACATTCCTCCTCCTGAAAACATTCCTTAAAACACTTGGAGAAATTGGTCCACATTAGTGTCATAATAATGTTCATACGAGTAAAAAAGTGTCCTGATCTCAAACTTAACCTCCTCTTAGACCCATGAAACTTCATTTTTTAAGATTTTAATCCTTTAGCCACATTCACAGACACTTCCCACGTCATCTTTTGGTGATATCATAACTTAACACCCATTTCATTGAGAAAAAAAGTGTAGTTATGAACAATAACAGTTATAACTTAAAGCTAGTAGCTAACTAATAACACTAAAAACATAACTTTCTAGACAAAAACTAGGTGTAGTTTTTATGCATATAAGGTCTTACTGATCCTAAATAGCAAGGAGAAATACAAAATGCACACCAGAAAAACATGCAGGGCTGAAGAGATTAAAGAGGGGGTATTCTGCTTTAAAGAGGGGGTATTCTGCTTTCTCATATTCTAAACATGGATAAAAAGTTAAAATGCTGGACATTCTAAGTACACGTGAACACATTTTTGAACCTCTAAATATTCATGTGTTGAAGAAATCCCTGAATCTGTCTGTAAACGATGATGAATGATGACACCATCACATAAGGATTCTCTAACAGCCCTTTCCCACCAATTCTTGTTCAGTGATAGTGTCAGTGCTTAGTTGGTTCTAGTCATGAATCCCAAGAACTGGTTTGGTTTTTTTGTCACCAAGGAGCCAAGTTGAATATGTTGGTTTCCCTGAAGTTTACAGCCTCCAGACGGAGTGTCAGCTGTGGCCACTGGGGGCAGTAGCTACACTTTGTTGCTACCTTCATAAAAAGGCCTAGGAGCACTTGAAAAAGCAGAGATTTTTTTTTGACGTCATAATGAAGCACCTGTTTAAAAGACGCGATTGCATCAGAGTCAGTAGATTACGAAACATGGAAAACATTGTGATAATTTAACTCATATTTTGGCTTGTGCTGAGTTGTTTTGGACCGACACAGCCCTCCAACACCCCACCATTGTTTAAAATGATCTTCAAGAGGAGCGGTTGTGGCTTGTGCTCATGCACGAAGTGAGCTGCGACGAAGCACACCTCTCCCAACCGTGCTGAAGTTTGGTCACACTGACCAAATGAGCTGGACTTTCACGGCTAAAATACACCGCATCCGTCTGCGTTCTGTCTCCACTGTGTCAATCGAGTGTGACAGGAAGTAGTGCGTGGGAACTATCAAAAAGAGACGATGACTTTCAAAATAAAACAAACCGTGCCAAAATTAGATCATATTTAGTTTGACTTCGGGGATGCTAAGACAGAATGAGCGGAGAAATGCTAGGATTAAGCATATTTACAGTTTTACAGTCAAATATGAATGAAGAGAGACTTTTCTATAAAATGAGGAGCACGGGATCTACGAGATCTCGCGACACCAACTGTCCCTCAGCCCTGTGGCCGAGGGATATAACACGCAGCCGTTGTGAGTTGACAAACGCAGTCAACACGCACCGCAGCGGAGATGCAATGCAGACGGATGCAGTGTATTTCCCCCGTAAGACTGAGGTGTGCTCAAACATGGCATGGTTGGCCGGTGTGACCGCGCCCTTAAAGAGACAGTAGCTAAAAGAAGCATGTCAGACAGAGACTGGAATTGGGGTTTTCTAAAACACAAGTGAAAAAAAGCATAAATACTTGCACTAAAAGTGCAGAATAACACTAGAAATTACACAATAATCAAGCAGAAGAAAATCTTAACTCAAGAAACAAAGAAAGTAAATATTTCTTCCTTATTGGCAGATTACCTTACTCTATAAAAGCAATCCATGCATCATTTTTGTCTTCTAATATCTTAAATCAAGACATTTTCTGGACTTATCAGTTGAATGTGGCTCAAATGAACTCAAGTGAAATAATTTTTTCCTCTATGTTTAAGACATAAACACTTGATTTGATTTCAGTTTTTGCCGTACAGACATGCAAACGCTGGGTGTTCTCCCGCTTTGCTTCTATGCTTGTTTTACCACAAATAAACTTTAAGTTCTGATTTATTTGTTTATTTATGCTGCAGAAGGAAACACAGCAGCTCTTTGATATTGTAGTAAATGTTTTATTTTGGGGTTGCTGACTTCATCTGTAGCTTCGTTGAACCATGTGTCTCTAAACTTTGACTTTTTTTTTTGCCTTTTGATTTATTTAGGCCACTTCCCAAAAGCTCAAACGCCTTTTAGTCAAAAACAAAGTGTCTCATAAAACACTGGAGGACAGAGAGACACCATGAAGTCCTTAAAAATGAAAAAAAAAAAAAACCCAGATGGAGCTGAAGCGGGGGGACATCACAGCAGACTCCACGGCTCATGAATGTCAGCAGCTCTGATTAAAAGCCGTTCCGCCTGGGAAAAAACTGCTTGCTCTGCCTTTCATGCTCATTTATCACATGGGATTGTTTGTATACAGTTGTTTTATTCTCCCTGAGTGTGTGTGAGTGAGCGTGTGTGTGTGTGTGAGCGAGAGAGATGAGATGAATGTAATTAAAGTTTTTTAATTAGACGCTGTTCTTTTCTGGGAAGCCTGTGGCAGCGCTGGGTGGAGCCAGAGTGGAGACAGGAGGTTTGTGGTCTGGCTGAGGAACCACGCCGGCCTGGGTAATGGAAACCGGGTGTTCGCTGTACACATATACACACACATATACACACATATATACATGCAAACACACACTCACGGCAGCATGCACCCGCGCCCACACACACATATAAACCAGAACTGAAGAGAGAATAAACACACACTGAAAGCCACATAAAGTTATGCAGACATGAATCTGAATGCACAGCCCCCACAATAGTAATGTACACCACACACACACACACACACACACACACTCACACACACGTTCAAATAGATTAATCCATTCGTGTGACTTCCTACATTATAGATTTCAGCCTGCTGACACGTAAATTCTCTAAATAGTGGTGATGTGAGCATTTGCATGCACACACATGCATGCGAGCTTATGCATACATAATACACACACACACATACACACACTTATTACTCCATACTGATGCACAGGCCTCACGCACAGGCACGGATGAGGACACGAAGAGAGGCCCACGCTTGAATGCACCCTCACTCACTGCCTGTCACTCACACACACACACACACACACACACAGAGCTCATTATGGATGCATATGGTGCACGCAAGCACAGAAACCCTCCTCAATGCACGCACACACACTCCCTACTCAGTCATTACACACACACACACACAAATATAAATGCGCTTAGGCACATGCTTGAGCACACACATGCGAATGCACAATAAGCCCTGATCATTCAAATCCCCCGGCACGCACACACACCAGTACGAGTCAGACACACTTTATATTTACCAACCACCACACAAAGACACACACACACTCGTTGAGTCTGAAGAGCTCTGCAGTGTGACACAAAAACATATCTGCAAATTATCAAACACTTCAAAGCTTTAAATTCTTAGATTTAGTAACCTCTTCATGGAGCTTGATTTAATACTAACACAAAATACTTCAACTAAAAACAACATTTCAGGCTCAGACTTGTTCAAACTCAGAGACACAAGACAAACAGAACCACAACTCTTAATGCAGCACTTTCTTTTTATGTGCAAGATTATTACAAAAACTAGTGATGCAACAACACCACCTTTTATAAAACCAAGTACATGTGCTTACAATTGAGTATTCACAGATCCAGATTCTTGATCACATCACTGCAGATCTTATGTTACTTATTTCCTCACTCTCTCATTTTAACAAATCAAATGAAGACCATGATGCACCTGCAAATGTTGCTGACATTTTAACAGTCAACACTTTTCTACCTGGGCACCAATGACAAGCCACGTTGCCTATAGTGGAGTATTCAATGTTGGAGTATTCGACGTACTTTAACAAGTATGAGTGCACTTACTTCAGCGTGGTATCGACACAGATACAGAAACTAGTATCAGTATAAGTGCACCCCTGACAAAAACTATAGATTTCATCACATATTGAGCATTTAATCATGTTTCTTTAATACCATCATTTTTACTAATCCTTAGTCATTCATTTGCTGGAATTGAGATTACAAAAAAAATTGAAATTGGAGTTTTTTTTGCTTGTATTAAGTGTGTTACGGTGGCCCTGAAGTGTGAAACACAACAGGAATAACAACAGCAGCAAAGATAACAACTAAAAAACAGTTGCAACGAATGAAAAAGATGAACTGTCTGTCTTCTGAGGGGAAGAAACGTTTTGGTTTTTGCATTTTCTTTTTTGTTGTTGCATTCTATTGTGGTGTTCCCTTGTTTGTGTTTTTCTATTTTTTTTTTTTTGCACATTTTTCGGTGGGTTTTCTTATTCATTGTCATATTCCATTTTTGTTGTTGTCATTTTCATTTTCTTTGCCTAGTGTTCTTTTTATTTTTGTTTCCTTTATTGTTGTTTGATGCTCTTTATTGTGATCTCTGTCTCTTTTAATTTGTTATCATATTGTTTTTTTTTTGTTAAGGTTCCCATTTTTTATTTGTTTTTCCTTTTTTGTTGTTGAATTCTTTTCTGAAGGGTTTCTTATTGTTTGACATGTTCTCTTTTTGTTGTCACATGCTAATTTTTTCCCCATGTGTTCTTTTTTGTTACATCCTTTTGTTGTTGTTGTTGTTTATTTTTGCATTTTCTTTTTTCTTGTTGCATTCTTAAATGTTTTTTTGTGTTCTATTTATCTTTGCTGTATTTCTATTTATTCATTGCTATGTTTTATTTTCAATGGATACATTTTTTTGGGTTGTTGTTGTTATTTTATTGTTATTGTCATGTTTTGCACTTTAGGGCCACCGTAAGTTTTTGTTCAAGTATTTCTATTTAAAAACAGCATTTCCTTCTTTTTGTTCCAACACTTTCATAAATCTCTCTTCGTTCAAAATCCTTAGTTCAAGTAACGTGAACTTGCAGCATAGACTGTTGATTTTTACTAGTTTTATGACATTTTATCAGCAAATTAAGTGTCTTTGTCTTGATTTCTTTCTGCAGTGCACTTAACTTTTGCACATTCCTTAAATTTAAGTCATGCATGCACAACATTTCCAACCAGTCTACAGTTTCATAAATGCACACACATCAATCTGACCTGCAATGCAAAAACAAGCACAGTACAATGGTTTAAATGCACTTTCACACACACGGTATCATTCATGCACACACACGTAAAGCCATAGTACAAGTATGTGGACACACAGAGAGACTGTGACAGCACAATAACACACACACCCAGAGCCAATAAGACTCACAACATTCAAACACACACACACGCACAGACACACTCATTAAGTCTGAGAAGCCTCAGAGTGTGACACATGAACATCACACACTGCCTTTAAGACACACACACACGCAATCTAAATCATGCAAACACGCACATTTAAAACCACTCTCTGAATTCACAAACGCACACACACACACACACCATGCATGAACCAGACTTGCAATGCAAAACAATATCCTGCATCATATATAGTCGCTTTAATGCACTTCAACACACACACACACACACACATATACTGTATAACTCACGAACACACCCAGACCCCTTCAGTCTTACACACAGACACAAAACCACAACCTTCATCATGTACAGGCTTTAACACACACACTTCAAGACAATTTATTTCATGCAAACATAACATTTCCAACCACTGTATAAACACACACACACACACACACACACGTATTGAATGAACACAGTACAGTCAGGAAATGCAGAAAACAGATCTGGGCCCTTTTTCATCACACACACAAGCACACACTGACGTCACTTTTCCACTCAAACGTTCACACCCTGAATAAAGAGAGAATCCAACTCTTCCTCCTCTGACTGTCAGGAGCAGATCAGTGTGAACATGCATGTGTGTGTGTGTGTAAACAGGACACGTGAGGATGCTCTCGCTGCACGCCGTGTGGTCAGACTCTCATTATTTCAGAATCCTGATCTCTGCTCTCTCTGCAGCCGCTGCCGGAGTCAGATGTATGTAAATCTATGGAAAACACTGAGGTGTGACAGCGCATACGTTTCACACACTCGCCATATGTGCTCTTGTTCCAGCTCCAGCTTTCTTCCTCTCTCTGATTCTCCCCTGAAGCATCAGTGTGTTCAGTGTGTGTGTGTGTGTTTTCAGGCCTGGACTGAGAGTGTGAGCAGGTCAGAGTGGGCAGCAACAGGTCAACTCTAAGAACAGGGCACCATCTAGTGTTACAGGCGGAGTATGGAAGAGCTGCACGCCACTTCAGCCCACACACACACACACACACACACACACACACACATGGTGAGAAACAAGTTTAACAGCAGAAATTAATAGAGCTGGAGGAGTGTGTGCAGAGAGAGGAGGCAGATGTGATGTTTGCAAAGTCCAGGATTCATCATTTCATCCACCTGTAAAATCATCACCACAGAAACTTGAGATCAACTTTCCCAAAACTCAGAAAAACGTGAGCTCACCGACATAAAGATGCAGGAAAACGAGTTTCAAGGTCATCACCGGATAACAATCAGGAGCAAATTTCAACCAAGTCCTGCAAAAAACTGTCAGGTTTTAAACTTTCAACCATGAAACACAAATGAAGACGCAGGAAAGAAGGAAAACTTTGTACACTTGTTACAGTTTCCCTCAACTCTTTAAACACAAATATTAGTACTTGAGATACAACAACCACAACATTTAACCCATGTACTAACTCACCAACTCATTTTAAAGTCTCAAAAATTTTCACGGCCCAACTCTGACTGTAAAAATACGGAGGGAACTTTTTTTTTTTATAAATATCAATATTTGAACGTTTTCAACCTTTGGGATTCCCACTTACTACACTTACTTTTCAACCACTTGTATTTACAAACCATTTGTCCAATACAAAATCTGAAAAAATGTTGTAGTTGTCTGATCCTCAAGTTTCCCAGAGCACCTGAATGCATCATAAGTGATGTCAACAACATTCTTTAACAAAGCAGAAAAGATGAGGAATTTATCAGTCGCCTTGATTCTCATGTCCTCATAAAAAATTCACAGAAAATCAACAGTTTGCTCCAGCTAAATTCTGTAAAAAACAAAATATTCTACATATTTTTCTGCTTTCATAAAACGCTAAATGATAAATATGCATCATGTGTTTGCACTTCAAAAACCTTTTGAATTTTGTCTGAATTAATAACGGTGCAGGAAATCATTTTGTTAGTGAACGCAAACATCTTTCTAGATAAAAACAAAAACAAAAAAACTGTGGAAAGAAAACATCAGCTAACTTTTTAAGACCAAGAAAAGTTTTAAATCCATATGAAAAATATGAAAGTTTGGATCAATTCATCAATTCAAAATGATATTTTTGTGAGTTGTTTTTCACAATCTCTTGTGCTTTTTCCATTATGTTGCACTATTTCATACTCCATAGTCTAAAAAGATCAGTAAAATAAGTTATTGAGACATAAATTGAGGCATATTTTGTTTAAGTAGCAAACACAGTAGTTTAAATTTTCTGGAGTTTCATTTTTTTCCTGTTTTTAGTGAACGAAGCACAACCAGAAAATGCATCTTTTTACCCAAAGGGGCAAAACAAACCATGTTTCCTTGTCAAGTCAAAGAAACAACTTTGAGATACAGTTTGAAGCTGTTTCCTGGGAAAATGAAGAAAACAAAATCTGAAATCATTATTTCTTATCATATCCTCATTATTTCCTCGGTAAAGTCTCGTAAACTGAGGTGGAGATGCTTCATAATTAGACACTCTACTAAACCAAGAAACAGAACAGAAAATTATTAGGATTAAAAAACAATGACATGTTTTGATTAAAAAAGCAGCCGGAGGTAATGTTGAAGTTCTTGAAGTTGGATTATTTTCTTGTTTTGTGAACACAACACACTTAGACGACACCTTTTCCATGTCCCATTAATCTAAATTGTCAAAATATTCCCCAATTCCTTATCAAGTCTGTGAAAAATCTGCCGGACATTAAACTTTTCACCATGAAACACAAGTTACAGCAACAATTTATAACAATACTTAAGTGTAATAGAGGGAACATTTCACACTCTTACTTGAATTAGTCAGGAAAAATTTTTGATCTCCAGAACTGTTTTTTCAGGAAAATGTGAAACAATTTCTCCACTCAGTGTTTTTTTTATCATCACATCTTTGATTTTTTTCACTGGAGGTTCAGTGGAGTAATTTTGTTCTGAATAATGAAACGTTCTTTGATAAGTAGCAGAACGAGGAGTTTCAAGTTCTTGCTGTTATTTCATTTTTTTGCTGTTGTGAACGTAACAACCAGAATAAACAACCTTTCAGATATTTAAACCTCTGACTTTAAAACATGAAGAAAAGCAACAAACGACACATTTTTCTCTGCGTTGAATTAATTATGGGACAATTTTGGATGATTACAACTGTTTTTATTCAAGCAACAAGTGCTCAAATCATTCATTTCAGGTTGAAAATGATCAGTTTGAAGCTGTTTTTCAGGAAAATGTACCAAAAATCCTTCTAATCGGCTTCTTATTAATCAAATCTGTGGATTTTTGACTGAAGCTGAGATGAACATACTTTACTTTTTGAATAAGAAGATGCTAAAATCCATTTTAAGTTTTCAATATTTCCAATAACATGCTTGGAAAGCAGCATGTTTCTCTTTCTCATGAGGCAGGATACTTCCTAAATTCTTAATAAAACTTTCAGAAACCTAACTTTTGACCATGAAACAGAAATGTAACATTAATCACAAAAAGAAAAAGGGAATAGAGAGATAAAAAATGCACTTCTATTCAAAAAAAGACACATTTGTCAAATTGATTTTTATGTTTAGTGTTGCAACAAGTGGTTGAACAGTTATTGAAAGACTGAATATAAACAACTTGAAGCTGTTTTCTTCCAGGAAATTTAACTTGAATCTAATCATCTTTTTAATGACGATTGAAAAAGAAAAAGTAAAAAGTTACAATATTCAAAAAATTAAATGGAGATGCTTCATTATTTTACACTTCAGACTATTTGGTGTGAAGGGGAAGTTTCTTGGACTAATTTTGGTTTGGTATTAAACTTCTCCAAGTTTCCTGTTTTTCATCAACACAACACAGTTATGAGACTCAACTTTCTCAATAAAAACTACCAGGTATTACATTTTTGACCACGAAGCACAAAGATAATGAACAGTTTATACCAGTAAAGATGTAGGAAAGAAGGAATATTTTTCACTCTTGTTTCAAAAACAAGTTTGTCATTTGGGCAACAAGTGGAAGAAATGAACCAGAAGCTGCTTTTTTAGGAAGTTTCAAGAACAGAATCTCTGATCAGCTACTTATCAAAGAAAATACAGAAGTTAATGGACATAATTTGGAACATATTCTAGTTTTGTGAAAGCAGCAAAACTAAAAAGCACAGTTTTGTGCTCAGCAAGTGTCTCAAATTTAACCTCTTAAGACCTAACAGTCACATATGTGGACATCACATTTCTGCCTCTCAGACCCATGAAACTTCAGTTTTAAAAAATCTAATCTATTAGCAACATTTAGAGACACTTCCCATGACATCTTTCAGTGATTTCACAACTTTAGACCCATATAAGTGAGAAAAAAAGTGTATTTATGAACAACAACACTTTTAACTAAAAACTAATAGCTCACTAATAACACTAAAGACCAAGTTTGGTCTTTATACTTATTAGGTCTTACTGATCCTACATAGAAAGGAGGAAAAAAAAATCACAGCAGACAAACGCTCGAGTCTTAAGAGGATAATGAAAAATTTATACCAATAAAGATGTAGGAAAGAGGGAATATCTACATTTTTCATTCGAACAAAAAGTGGAAGAAACGAAACAGAAGCTGCTTTTCAGGAAATTGCAAAAACAGAATCTCTAATCAGCTACTTATCAAAGAAAATATAGAAGTTATTGGACATAATTTGTAATATATTCTAGTTTTTTGAACGCAGCATGTGTCCAAAATTAATTTCAAACAAGAGTGCAAAATGTTCCTTTTTCTTCTACATCTTAACTGGTACAAATTGTTCATTAACCTCTTAAGATTCAAGCATTTGTCTGCTGTGATTTCTTATTTCTCCTTGTTATTAGGATCAGTTAGACGTAATTAGTATAAAACCTAAACTTGGTATTTGTACAGAAAGTTATGTTTTTAATGTTATTAGTTAGCTTCTGGTTTTTAGTTACCTACACTTTGTTCTCAATGAAATGGGTGTAAAAGTGTGACATCACCATAAGATGACATGGAAAGTGTCTCTAGATGTGGTTGATAGATTGAAGTTTTAAGAAGATGAAGTTTCATGGGTCTAAGAGGCAGAAATGTAATGTCCACATATGTGAACGCCAGGTCTTAAGACATTAAAAAACAAGTTTTTATTTGAGCAACAAGTGGAAGAAATGAACCTGAAGCTGCTTTTTTAGGAAGTTGCAAGAACATAATCTCTGATCAGCTACTTATCAAAGAAAATACAGAAGTTATTATACATAATTTGTAATATATTCTTGTGTTTTGAATGCAGCATGTGTCTAAAATCTATTTTAAACAAGAGTGCAAAATAATGTCTTTCCTGCATCTTAACTGGTATAAATTTCATCATCCTCTTAAGACTCGAACTTTTGTATAAAGACTAAACTTGGTCTTTGAGCAGGAAGTTATGTTTTTAGTGTTATTAGTTAGATACTAGTTTTTAGTTCCAAGTGATTTTGTTCAAAAATACACTTTTTTCTCACTTAAATGGGTATAAGGTTGTGACATCACCACAAGATGACGTGGGAAGTGTCTCTAAATGTGGCTGATGGGTTGAAGTTTTTAAAAAAATGAAAATTCATGGGCCTGAGAAGCAGAATTGTAATGTCTTAAGATGTTAAAAAAACAAGTTTTTCATTTAAGCAACAAGTGGAAGAAATGTACCAGAAGCTGCTTTTTTAGGAAGCTGCAAGAACAGAATCTCTAATCAGCTACTTATCAAAGAAAATACAGAAGTTAATGGACATAATTTGGAACATATTCTAGTTTTGTGAATGTAGCATGTGTCTAAAATCTACTTTCAAGAGCATTTAGAGCAGAAATCAGCTTTCCTGTTGCTCCACTGTCACCGTGTCATTAGTTGTCAGTTTTTTCTTAATTGCTCAACAGGTTATGGATGTTAAACGAACACACACTGCTGCAGGGATTGAACCTCCAAGTGCAGAAACTTTAGATGTGAAACCTCCTTAGACTCCTCGTCTTTAAAGTCCTGTGCCTGAGCTTTCAGGTACGTTCAGGTTGATTTGGGTGTGGCTCAAATACTTTCCCAGTAAAATCAAAACAAACACATGTCGAGGATATAAAAAGTCTCTGATCTGAGCCCGAATCAACAAACAACAAAGCTACTAAAACACAGCAAATGGTGTTTATTGTCAAAGTGTAGGAGTAGGACAATGTTATATGTGCATATTTCATTATTGTGTGTTTTCTAATTGTGCAACAAACTAAGCTACAGTATATACAGACACCTATCATTGACTGCTGATAGCTGGATGACAGTTATACTGTATAACAGTAAATCTAGTTGGCCGGTTGCTTGGGCAGGACGGCCTTTCCGAGACGCCGCCGCTCCGTCAAGACGCCCAAGACTTTGGTTTCATCTGCATCGAATGCATAACGGTGACTCTTACTCTTACAGTGTAATATCAATCAATACAACTAAACACATCCATTAAAAACATCCACATGAATATACTCAATGCAACAAATGTTATGCAGAAATCTCCCCTCCCTCCCTCTCTCGTCGTCATCATCATCATCTATCCCTCGCTTCGTCTCTCCGCGCCGATCCAGTCGAGGTTAAACAAACATTTAAATGTTACGTATCCCACAAAAGAAAGAGAATAATGTTATGAGCGCCCCCCGTCTAGATAGCAACGATGCTTTGTGAAAAATATATGTATCATAGAGTGAACTAAACATTTACATGATTTTACAGGTGAAAGAAAACATCGTTTAGACATAACTCTTTAGAATAATAATAATAATAACAATAATAATAATACAGCCCCACAGTCTTATGAACATGCTCTGATCGCTGTTACTCACTCCGATCATGTCCGTGTGTGACGTCAGGCGCCCAGCCCGTCACAGGGTCGTGGCGTGTCAGTGTGTGTACATGTGTGTACATGTGTGAACCTGTGTGTGTCGTCTGCTGCTGCACGAGTGTGTGTTTTGGTGTCTGCAGGCTCAACAGTCTCCTGAGTTGTGCGAGTGTGGCCCGGTCTCCATTTTCCAGTCTCTCTGGTCGGGCGCCTCCGCCTGGCCGTGCTGGGAGGCGGCGGGGGACAGCGACATCTGTCTGCGAGGGTTCCCGCTGTGCATCGTGTTCCAGTGGCGCTTCAGGTCGGACGCTTTGATGAACGCTTTGTCGCAGGAGCCGCAGTTGAACGGCCGCTCTCCTCGGTGCTGCCGCTCGTGGTCCTTCAGGTGAGACTTGTGCTTGAAGGCTTTTTCGCACATCTGACACGCGAAGGGGCGCTCGTTGCTGTGGACGCGCTCGTGCCGCTTGAGGTCCGGGCCCCTGATGAAGGCTTTCCCGCACACGACGCAGCGGTGCGGCTTGAAGCCGGAGTGGATCTTCAGGTGCTCCTTGAGGTGGGCGGCGGTCGTGAAGGCTTTGGGGCAGTGCTCGCAGCCGTACGGACGGTTGGCGGTGAGCAGGCGCTCCTTTTTGGCGTTGTGGTCCATGGGTTTGGCGCCCGTGCTCTGGCAGGAGCCGTGGTCGCGGTGGCCGTACAGGAGGTACTCCAGCTTCATGTCGCTGGAGGAGGACGAGCCCCAGCCGTGGCTGTGCGGGTCTTTGCTCATGTTGGTGTTGTAGTTGTGCGGCTGCGTCACGTGGGAGCCGCCAGGCCCCATGCTCTCCATGCCCTGGTCGTAGAAGCTGTTCTTCCTCACCTCCTCCATCGCCAGCTCCTTCAGGATGGCGTCCTGAGCTCGCATGCCGTGGTCGCCTGGCGCCTGGTTCTCCCTGGTCTTCATGTTGGTGAGCTCTCGTTTCTGGGTGCAGAGGTTATCCAGGAAGTTGATGCCGAGGATCTGGCCTGATGACATCATCATGTTAATGTCCTTCTTTCTGACTGCGAGCCGCGCCGTGTACATGTAGTTCAGGACCTCCTCGAAGATGTCAGAGCGGATGAAGTCCAGCTCCACGATGGAGTTGTCCTCGTCGCTCTGTTTCTTGAAAAGCTTTTTGAAGTAGTTGCTGCAGGCGGCCAAGACACAGCGGTGAGCCCTGAACTCAATGTTCTCCACCACCACCACCACGTCACAGTGCTCGCCCTCCATCCTCTGCTGGTTCAGCATCTTCAGGAAAGTGGCTTTGTGGTCGTAGTCGATGTATCTCAGTAAATCAGACATGATGCCGCTCAATGTGGAACAACCTGAGGAGGAGGAGGAGAAGAAGAGGTCAAACATTTTCAGGACTCTGATGAAGAGGAGAGCATGCTCACAGCTTCCACAGCAGAGGGGTGGAGCTCTGTTTGCATGTTTACTCCAGCTTAAAACTCATTCTGCCGCACACAAACCGCGTTTACAGGTGAAACTTGCAGCTGGACGCGCGCTACGTGCAGAAAGAAGCGGCACTAAGAGAAAAGTGTGTGAACCAATCATGCAGAAACCCTCCTGGAGAAAAGGCCCGGGAGCTGCAAAAGCTACTAATAATAAATAAAAACACACGCACAAACAAACAGATGCACTTTTCTCAACTTCAGTTCCGCGTTCGAGCCGCTTTGTTCGCGTGACAGCCGCGTCGCGTGCAGAAAGGATAACCTTAGCAGGAATATTTCACATTTCACTGCGCCCAGCCATTTTGGTCAGCAAGCCTCCATTGGCATGTTTCTGGTGTCTTTAAAGCAGTTCACAAACAGCGCACAACGCGGCGCAGCTCAGGAGCGCAAACGCACACCGAACGCTGCGCCGTTTTGTGCGCCGTGCGGAGCGACAAGCGGAAAAGAGAAAAAAGGTTTAATACCCGAAGCCTGAACGCGATCCCTGTGTTGTCACGCAAGGCGAGTCGACGACGATCCAGAGCTGTCGTTTTTCCTCTTCCTCCTCTTCTTGTTGTGACTGTTTGGCTCAACAGGAAATGTGGCGCTGCTCTGCCGCCCCCTGCCGCACCGGAGCAGGTACTTCACACAGATCCTCTATTTCCGAGGAGATGACTCACTCTGTTAGAGTTATCAAGTCTCCAGTCCTTACACTTCTGTTGTAATAAAACAGAAAAAAAACCTCATAATAAAAATGATCGATCATTTTAATGTTTCACTTTCATCACAACTGTTTTTTTTTTTCTGTTCTGTTCAATACTAAAAAAAAATGTGGAAGCTCATTTCCACCAGTTGTTGAAATAAAAATGAAAACCTAGCTTTACTGAGATTTTTTTTTTGTCCCATGTTAAGGCAGAATTTTCAAGCAAAGAGAGGAAATTTAAAAATAAAAAGTCAAAAATTTGGACATAAAAAGCAAAAAATGAAAATAAATTTAAAAAATGGGATAAAAAGACAAAATCTATAGTGGAAAAAAAGTCAAAATTTGGAGATAAAAAGGAAAAATTAAAAGATAAAAGTCAAAATTTTGAGATAGTTATGTCGACAATTTTCGAGAAAAAGTCAAAATTTTGTGATAGAAAGCTGAAATTTTGAGATAACAAGACAAAATTTTGGGACAACATGTTTCACCTTATAACACCAAAAACGCACTTGAAAAAAAGTCAAAATATTAAAACCAAAAGTTGGGGGCACAGATGGCCTCGTGGATATGTCCTCGCACCATGAGGTTTTCTCCTCGAGCGAGTGGCCCAGGTTCGATTTCCCACCTGTGGCCTGTTTCCCGCTCTCTCCCCCATTCCCACTCTATCCGCTGTCCACCTCTATCCAATTAAAGGCAGAAAAGGCCATAAAATATCTTTAAATAAAAAAAAAACAATAGTTCAAATTTTAAAATAAAAAGTCCAAAATTTGGAATAAAAAGTTTTCAAAAAAGTTGGGATACAAAAGTCAAAGTTTTAAGTGAAAAAAGTATGACATTTCTAGATTAAAAGTTAACAGTTTTAGATAGGAAGTCAACATTTTGAAATCAAATAGCGAATGTGTCAAAAAAAAAAAAAGACAAAATTTTCATTGGGTCAATTCAAATCTTGATAATACGAAATTTGAGACAATTGGTCAAAATTTAAGATAATGAAGTTAAGATTCGAACCTAAAGCGTGAAATTTGCTTTTCTCCTTTTAATTTGACTTTTACTTTTAAAATTTCTATTTAACATGGGCCAAAAAAAAAAATCTCATCAAATCCATATATTTTTCTTTTTTACTTTTAATTGGCTGACTGGCTTGAATGGGCTTCTATACCATGCATTGTTCAATATCTGTCTAACAGTTCATCCTGTTTAATTCACAACTTTTGACTTCTTTGATTTTATCACCAGCTGTAGTGGGAGGTTTATGAGTCCATTCACAGAATTAATCAGAAAAACATTGTGTCTGCACGAACTAAGTATATCCAGATTTCAGATATTTGAAATATCCCCATCTCAGAAGTTAAGTTTGAGGTGGTAAAAAAAGAACCCATATACTCAAAAAAAGTAAAATTGACTTAACTTGAATTAACTATGTTATCTGGTTCATGTAAATGTATGCGATAATTTTAGGGTCAACTCAGTTGAACAAATGAATGTTTTTAACTGAATTAGTGCATTTATATGAAACCAGTTGACAGAGTAAAGTTAATTTAGGTCAATGTTTTCTTTTATTTTTGTTTTGAGTGTAGCCAAACAGGTCAGGGTTAGATCTGAAACTCGAGCAAAAAAATGAAGACAAGAACTAATATCAAGCAGAGGTGTGTTTCTGTTAAAGGTGTAAACTTATGGAATAGTTGTGACAGTGAATTAAAAATGTGTAATTCACTTTCTTCATTTAAAATCATGTTTAAAACCAAAGTAATAAGAAAATATGTAAATCAAATGTGAAGAAAACAACAACAAAATATTGGAACTTGGGTTGTGTTTGGTTGTAATATTGCTAAGGAGTTCATTGGATTAATTTTACTACTATAATATGTTTTGAAAATGTATATCTTTTCTCCATTAAGAAAACTTATGGTGTTACTCAGACCATGTAATTAAGTTGATTAAGTTTATTTCTACATTTATTTATTTGTTTAATTTAATTTTTTGCAAAACGGGTAGGCAAAATAAGCATAAGCTTCAGCCTACACCCTTTCGATTAGCTTCAACCATTATGTGATATTTGGATCTATGATATATTTGTTGTGCGTGGTCTTTAAATGCTAATCGAATAAACTGAATTGAATTGAATTGAGTAAAGCTCCCAGAAATGACTGAATCATTAAACCAATATTACAACCATTAATCAGCAACTTTTAACAGACAGCTGACAATTTTACGAAACACCAAAGTAAAAGATGTTCCCAATATTATGTGAAGGTAAATTAGTAAATTTGACCAAAAGACTGAAAACATACAATAAGATCAGTTCCTTAAAGTAGATTGTAAAGTGAAGCTGTTGCATTCACTTACATCAGATTATATGTTAGTATAAAAAATGATGGAATGTAACTGTTTATGTTCTTAATATGAAAAAACGTCAAATTGCTGAACGAAAAAAGATTTCTGATATAAATTATACGCTGATTGTGTTGATAAAGAAAGAAAATGTTCAGGAAAAAAAAAAGAAAAAGTACCTGCTCTTGGTTTCCGCGCGGAGTGAGAGCTCGCACCATGTTTTCCTCTTTGGTCAGCTCACGCGCGGCTCCAGATGGGCGGGGCTTAAAGACCTGCGTGCGTGCAACATAATTACATGAAGCTTTAAAAATCCTGCCTTAATTACCTGGAGGGCATCTCTGACACATAGACTTAGAGTTCAGAGATTTATTACACTGACAAAACTCAGATCTAAGTCAATGTTTGTGTCTTATTTTCAGTAAAATTATCTCATTCTTCTTGATGTGAGCCACATTCAGCTCACAAGTCCAGAAAAATTTCTTATTTCAAGGTATTTAAAGACAAAAATGATGCCTGAACTTCTTATAATGAGAAAAAAAATCTGCCTAAGACAAGAAAAAATTGCTCACCAATTTTCTTAAAATTAGATCAATCTGTTGATACAAGAAACTTTCTTCTAACACCATTGAAAGATTTTTTTTTACTGGATACAAACAATTCAGAGATCATTTTTGTTTTTAAATAACTTGAGCAGGACATTTTTCTGGGCTGGTCTGGTAAATATGGATCATGTCAAGACTAAGAATTTAATTTTAAGTAAAATTGAGACATTAACACTTCAATTTCAGTTTCTTGCAGCGTACTTTTTAAGAATAGAGATCTCAAAATTTCAACCAATATCTTCAAAAAACATAAAAATTCAGTGTACAAGAGCTACGATGTGATAAAAACGAGTCTTCAAATTCCGATTTAAAGCCTTTACAGGACTGAAAGACACCTACACTGCAAACACTGAAATCTAAGCAAGTCATTTTGTCTTATTTTTAGTAAAAAAAAAAAAAAAATTTCTTGATTTGAGCCACATTTAACAGACCAGGTCATAAAAATGTCTTATTTCAAGTTTTTTAAAGACAAAAATGAGGTGTAAATTTCTTGTAACAAGTCAAAAACATCTACCAATGGGATAAGAAAGATGTCTTAATGCATGAAACTTTTTTCTTATCCCTTTTTTTGAGAGCAGACAAGGGCTGAACGATTTTAGAAAAAGATCAAATGGCGATTTTTTTCAGGCTGATATAACAATCTCAACCAAATTCTTGATCTTCTTCATATCAAAGTTCTGTGAAGTTTTCAGAATATACAGTAACACTGACAAACTTGACAGAAAAATACATCAAACCATGGAAACATTAAAACCTATTACTCTAATGCAAGGACGAAAACTGAAGGTAAGAATTGTATCCAAGTTTTTTTTCCAAAATTTTTAGATGAAAGTCAACATTTGATGTAGTGGTCAAAGAAGTCAATTTTGAGATGAGAGAAAAAAAAATACTTTTGAGATAGGGTTGAAATTTGAGACATAAAAGGCAAAATATAGAGATAGAAAGACAAAATTTTGTAGTAAAAAGTCAAATTTCTGGCTAAAAGACAACTTCATGGGAGAAAAAGTCAAATGTTGAGGCAAAAAAAAAAATATTTGGAGATAATACAGTCAAAATATTGAGTTATGTAAGTCGCAATTCTGAGATAAAAAGACAAAACTTTGACAAAAGACTAATTCTGAGCTCAAGAGTCAAATTTTAGAAAAAAGTTGAAACATTGAGATATTAAAGTCAAAGTTGTCTGAGTTAAAGAGACAAAATCTTGAGATAAATAGTTGAGACAAAAATATTAAATTATCGAGATAAAGTTTCAAAATTAAAAAAAACATGCATGTGCTTCCTTCAAAGTCCTTGACCAACAGCAGTTTTAACAACTGAAGAACTAAAGGAGCATCTTTGACTCTTGACAACTAAAAATAATTTAGTGCAAAATATCTGTCGTAGTGTTAGGATGAAAAAAGTTGAATTATATACACGGCAATTGAAAAAACTAACTTGAATAAATAATAATTGGAAGAACAAAATTCAACAATCTCAAGGACGAAAGAAGCTTCAGGAGAACATAAAAGAAAATATGATGATCACGATGTCTGGAATTGTGATTTTGATCAGAAAACAATACATTTTTCTCTTTAAATAACTTGAAATAAGACATTTTTATGACCTGGTCTGGTGAGAGTGGCTCAAATCAAGAATAACAATAAGAATTTTACTAAAAATAAGACATAAAAACTTGCTTGGATTTCAGTTTTTGCAGCGTAACATGACTGGATGAATCAGTACTTGTCAGTTAGAGGATTTTTCCACCAATCTTTTCTTTCTGAACCCTTCAACATCAAATCAGTGGATCCACACAAGTTTGAGCACAACATTTTATTATTTGAGAAGAAAACAGCAAATTAAAAACAAACGCATTTGCCTCTTGAATTATTTCACCGTCTGAAGGCTGTACAGGAAGAATACTTCGTTATTCAGATGCAGCGGGACAGATGAGGGAGGCCGAACAGGTGAGACACGCTCAGGGTGGGTTAGTGGGCTTCTGTGTGTGTGTGTGTGTGTGTGTGTGTGTGGGGATTGACAGATCTCTCTTGGCTTTGCATCTAATTTGGGCAGAGCTCGGCAGTCTGAGCCCTTTGCCTCACAGTCGCACGAACCTGGGACTTGTGCTGCGGCCGATCGTCTACCCTGGAACACATTCAGAGCCTGCACAGGCTGAAAAAAAAACAAAAAAAACACAACAAATCTGATTCCTTGGCTTTAAATCTGATGCTTGTGGAGGAATCAATCAACGAAGGAACAATAAAATACTGAAATGATCGTAAAAAGGAGAATGTAATTCAAGTAAAGGCGAGAAAATCAACTGAAATATCATTTCTACTCTCCTGGGAAAGCGTGATATGTACAGAACGGGTGGAAGTGATTCTCTAGTGGCTTCGCTCACAAATAAATCATAGAGTTTGAAGGAGTGAGAGGCAATGCTCGCTGGCAAACAAGGTTGGCACTTCTACAGCAGGGTTAAATAGAGTACGCTCCCTAACATACACAGCCTGCAGCGATCGTAAGTTTCTGGAGTGATGGCTTTGTTTCATAAATAAAATGTTTGCTACAATAATTATTCTCAATAATCATAAAAATGCATCAAAGTCATAAGGCAGTGGAAGCAAAAAGGTCTGCTCGCTGCACACACAGGGACCGAGCGTGCACATGGATCCTGATGAACCATTATTCAAATCGTTTTTGTTTTTTTTTTCTGTATAATTTGCCGGGTTTTTGTTTCGTTGCGTCCTTCTCATGCAAAATGCTTGTTTTTAAAATTCTGCAGGTGATGGTTGCGGCGAGCGGTGAGCTGCAGCATTTTGGAGAGGAGGAGCCTGTCTAGTCTTCTGAGAGTCCAGGAGTTAATATGAGGAGATCAGGATGTTGGATTCTGGGAGGTCGAACAGAAAACAGCCCTCAGTGTTACTCCTGTAGAAAAAGAGAGAGAGAGAGACAGTGAAGAGGCGTCAGTTTGAGCGTCACGTGTGTTTTCATCACGTCTGAGGCTGCAGCGCCAAACTACGCCCGCCGCCAGGCGTGAACGATGAGTCTCAGAAAAAGGTTAGGGCAACTTAACCCGCACAAAAAGCCGCAGATACACACAGACTTGTTGGGCACAGGAAGTGATAAACACACACACACACACACGGCCTCTGATTTAACTACTGTTCGTTTTGAGTGTGATCACAAACAGTGAGTCAGACCATGTGGTTACACTTTAGACACGTCTCACAAATCTTCTCCAGCCACAAATGTTCATTCACTCAATCTACACTGCAAATAATCTTCCACTTTCCAGGATGTAAAATCTTACTTTACGACATGCTGAATAAAATATCTTGTTTTAATGTTTTTTATAACTTATTTTTAGCATTTAAAACTATATTAGATCTCAAAAAAGGCTTCAATTTTATATTAATTAGTCTGAGAATCCTAAAATGAGTGGATAACTGTTAAAACAAGTTACTTTGGTTTTCTCACATGTAATTTCATAACATTAAAACTTGTTTCAAGATTTAGCTCCACCTCAAGTTGCTTGATTTAAGAATAACACAAAAAAAATCATCTTTTTAAGACACAGTTTATTTAGCAAACAGCTAAGAATTTTACAAACCCAAGCTCAAAACTTCTCTAATTCTAAGTAGTTTTGACTTAAAAAGTGATATTTTTCATTCCATTTGCTAAAATTAAGAATATAAGAAGCATGAAATTAGATTCTATTTCTCATAGTCAGTATATTTCACTTCAAATTCTTCTTCAGGAAGTTTGTTTTCAAGAATTTCAATCTAAAAATGAACATTTTCTTCTTGTTTGAAGATCTGAGAATACTGATCAAGGCCATCTTGTTTTTTAGATTTATCAGTCTTATTTCAAGATTTCTAGTCAAGTGAAATTATCTTGCTGCATGGACAGATCATTTCACTAGTTTTAAGATATTTTTCCATCAAATTTAGTGTTTTTATCTTATATTCAGACTCCCTTTTTTTTGCAGTGTGCCGTGTAGTTTCTGCAGAGTACCTGCAGGTTTCAATAAGTCAAATTTAAGACTTTTTAAGATCTTTTTAATGCCACGTTAAATGAAATTTAAGACTAAAAAGAAATATAGCGGATGATTGGAGGATCCTGCTGTATTACAACCAAATCATAGCGTGTGTGTCACTTAATGAGACACATTCAAGTTGACTTTTTGAAAGTTTTAAGGAACATTAAGTGCTCTCTGGTTAACAGCTGGATGTTTGAGTGCAAACACTGACCTTTAGTCATTGGTTAACTAGGATGCAGATAACAATTTATATCAGCAGCTTGTAAAACAGTATCATCTCCTTCTCAAAAAGTCGTGCCAAAAAAATAAAAATCAATAAAACATTAACAAATCCTGCCATGACAAATCTAGGACTTTGGACTAATTTATTTAAGACCAGAATACAACATTTTAATGAATTTAAGACTTTTTAAGGATGAGTAGGAACCCTGTTCTGTATCCAGATTTATCCTAAAGCAGCGTTGGGCCAACGACCGAAAACAAGCGATAAATGACACTGGAGAACACAATTTTTGTTGATTAAGGTCTGACAGCTGTTTCTAACTAATTTTTGGGTGTAGAATCCAAAAGTGATCTCTCATTTTTTTCTCAATTAAAGTTTTTCAGTTAAGTTTTTGAACTATAGGATCCCTGTTTTCTTAAAAACACTAGAGATCAATTTGTAAAAATTTCGGTTAAGTTAGATTTATATGCTGATTAAAACTAAAATTTGCTTGCTCATCCCAATATTACACGTCAAGTTTTTTCTCCGCAGCTCATCCTCCAGATAAGCAAAATTCCACTGAGCGCTAATTTCAGTTTTAATCAGCATAAAAATCTACGACAACAGATTTTTTTTTCAAATTGTTCCCCAGCATTATTCATTACTCTTTTTGAGAGTAATATTATCACTTAACTTGCAGAAAATTGCAGTCAAGTATGTCTCTCTGCAGCCTATGAATTAGGACTGAACAATCTAACTGTGATTATTTTTCCATATACTGCAATTGCATGGCGCTCCCTAAGGGTCAAAGAAAGATGTTTTTTTTAGCAAGACTGTTGCGTTCCCTCGCAATACCTTTTTGTCTTCAGATCCTCCTGATTCATATTTTCACTTTCACTCAGGTGCAGAGAATGGATCCAGAAAAGTTAGAAAGATAGAGATTCAATATGATAATATAAAATGATCAATAACTCATCATTAGAGCATTTCAGAAACAAAACCGACACATCTCTGCAGTCACAGCAATGTTGAATGCGACCTACATTTGTAATTTTCTCTCAATGAATCATTGCTTTGCGCTGGGAAACCTGCATTGGCTGCTCCAAGACCGTCTGCAAATTGCAACATGGAAACAAACAGGAATGGGTATTACGAGGGAACGCAATAGTCCCTCAAATTAACAATAATTTACACAACAATGATGATGAGATTGATAAATATTTAAACATTCAACATTTATTCATCTGTTCTAACTAATGCTACAGGATTTGGCAAAAAACAAAATCATTACTTTGATTATTATTATTCTTTGTTAAAGCTACAGCCTGTAGTCCTGTATTTTTAACGCATAAAAAGTGAATATAAATTCTGTTTATTGAGTGTGGGCATAAATGGGTCGGGCCACCCCAGTTTAAACGTGTGGACACGCCCCTGTAGGTTCGTTATGTTGCTTTGCTCATTAATGGATGGATTAATGAAGCTGTCACAGCACATGATGAGCATTTTATTAGCTTAATGATGCTTTTCTGGAGAAAAAAATCCCTTAATTCAGTCTGTAAGGTAACTGGAAACAACCTCAGACTTCACACTGATGACATGAAAACATTTAAAAGCTCCTCTAAAGAATTAGGAGTTTGTGTTATTTGGAGCATCATTTGGTGAAATAGTCCAATTAGCTCCGTCGTGAGTTTGAAAGATGTATTTTTTTCAACAAGAATCTTGTTTTAAAGATTCAATCAAAAGCAGCTCCTTAGTGGAAGCTTGAATTACCTTCTGATTAGTCTGGAGAAAAGCTGTGAGACACGTCTGTTAAAGTACGAAAGAGTCTAAACGAGATTAAAGATTGTTGAAGAGAATAAGATATTCCTGATCTCACTGTGCACAAACATCCTGTGTGTATCTACAGGAGAAAAAAAGAGCAAAGCATCTCAAAGAGCAGAGAAGAATCACATTAAGTATGGTGTTAGTACCACTGCTGCTCAGAGACACACAGATATTAGACATCACACACACACACAGCACTGAGGGGCAAGGCCGCAGAAACAAAGCCAAGCATTCCCATCTGGTGAGTCACGCAAGTACACACATGCACGCTGCCTCATCCCAAACCCTGCGCCTTGGGATCCTTTTCATCAGAAAGCCAGAGAAGCTTCTGAGCCAAAAGGTGAATTAGAAAACGAACCGGACCGCTCCGGTTTGAGAGGTGAGGAGGTGGAGGGTTCAGAAGGACATGCTGCGTGGATGTTATGGAATGATAAGCTCCGTAACTCTGCCTCACACCTGGAATAATCCTCACTGCAGCCACGGCAGGCAAGTCTGTACACAAGGAGCCCTGTGTGTGTGTGTATGTGTGTGTGTGTGTGTGACCTTTTTCTCTTATTTACCTTCAAACAGACAGAGTTGATCCTGCAGGAGCAGCTCTGAGTCAAACATGAGTGCTCTAATAGGAAATGAGTGTTTCACCTCATGCATCAACACCTTTCCCAAAGATTTTTTTAGTGCATCGATGAATAAAGACAACACATGCAAACAAAGCAAGTGGGTTCTTCATTTTATGACATTTTACCTGCAGAACTTTGTGCAAATCTGTCATTCATCATATCGTTTTGAATCATCTCCAATAAAGTCGTACTTGTCCAATAGAAAATGCTTCAATGTGAATCTTACGCAGTGTTTTTGAGTCTAAATAAACACGTACTGCCTGGCCAAAATAAAAAGTTACAGCACACATTCACTGTGGCATTGTTTTAAAAAGCTTCTGCAATGTGACAAGATTTATTTCCATCCAGTGTTGCATTAATTTTTTCATCAAGATCTTGTATTGATGTCTCATGCTCCCTGAACCACTCTTTCACTATTTGAGCCCCATAAATCCTGTCATCTTTGATTATGCCCGTGCAATTAGGGAAGAAAAACTCCATTAATAATCTGGTCATTCAGTATAATCAGGTAGTCAGCTGACCTCGTTCTTTGGAGACATAATGTTGCTGAACCTGAGCAACTGCAGCAACCCCAGATCATAACACTGCCCCCACAGGCTCGTACAGTAGGCACTAGGCATTATGGGTGCTTCACTTCACCTGCCTCTCTTCTTACCCTGATGCGCCCATCACTCTGGAACAGGGTAAATCTGGGCTCATCAGACCACATGACCTTCTTCCATTCCTCCAGAGTCCAATCTTTATGCTCCCCAACAAACTGAAGCCTTTTTTTTTCTAGTTAGCCTCACTGATTAGTGGTTTTCTTAAAGCTACACAGCTGTTTAATCCCTATCCTTTGAGTTCCCTTTGCATTGTGAGTGTGTAAATGCTCTTACTTTCACTATTAAACATACTCCTGAGTTCTTCTGTTGTTTTTCTTTGATTTGATACGGCCGAATGTTTAAGTGATTGCTGATCATGATAATACATTTCTTCCTGGAAGACGATGGTTCCCCACTATCCTTCCAGTTTTAATAATGCGTTGAACAGTTCTTAACCCAATTTTAGTAGTTTGGTTAATCTCCTTAGATGTTTTCTCTGCTTGATGCCAATAATCTGACCCTTCTTAAACAGACTAACATCTTTTCCACGACCACAGGATGTGTCTTTCTCCATGGTTGTTTAAGAAATGAGAAGGTACTGGAGTTAAATAACTTTTTCAGCTGAAAGATAATCGCCCATGCAGTAATTATCCAATAGGAGGTTTGTACCTATTTGCTTAGTTAAATCCAAGTGGCAACTTTTTTTTTTTTGGCCAGGCAGTGTATGTCCGTATAACTGAGTCGTTTGCTTTTTGTTTATGCGTCTCTTGTAAAAACAGAGCTCAGCAGCTCGTCTGTGTTCACTCAAGATCACATTTCAGTCGATGTGTGTGCAGAGACACAGACTCTCAGAAGCCGGTTCAGCAGGTATTTAATCGCTCTGTGCTGCTGCGGCTCTTTGTGCTGCTGCGTAACATAGACAAAACAATGTTTGCGGGATGTTTTCAGAGAAAACTGCACGACATGCAGGCGAGACTGTTTCGACACAACTTGTTCAGCTCTGTGTTTGGTTACTCAGGTAGCAGATTTAAGTGGCAAAAGTGTGTTTACAGACAGGAGAGCTTTGGGTGAGTGCTCTCTCCACCAGCAGGGGGCAGTGTTGCAGGCAGATTGCAGCAGGTTGCATGAGACCGCCTGCCAGCAGCATTACAGTAAAGGTTTTTAAGCCTTGTCATTACAAGCTGAGACTCTTATATCCTGTGGGTGTGCACGCACGACCTTTTCCCTGCAGGGGGCGGAGCTGGAATGACAGCGGCATGATGCATTAGCTGTGAGTGCAGAAGCAGTGCTGTCTGCACTGGTGAGAAGAAGTGCTGATGGGAAAGCAGCATGCCCAGGAATGGAGACCCAGTCCTACCAAATGAAAACCAGACTACACTACACAGCCAGGACCAGGACTGGGACTGGGACCTCTTTGTCTTACCTGGGTCAGTCCTCCCCCTCCTCTGGCGTGATCTCTGTCTCTTTATGTACCACTACTTTGGTCACTGACATGTCAGGATGCTGTTCTTTAGCCTCCTTTATGGCCTGAGCCAGAGCCTACACACGGGGGTGCAGTGCCGGAGGGGTCACCAGGGGGAGACAGAGAACGGGGAAGGCAGGGAGGGAGCGGGGGATGTTGGGTTGTGAGTCAGGATACCAACAGGGAAGCCACTTTTAGTCACATTTCTCAAACCTCCAACATTATTGAAGTTAAGAGTTAATACTTTCAAATGCTACATGCTACGCCGCTCTCTACTGAGCGACGCCCTGAACGAGTTAAAGTCAAGAGGGGCTGAGGATCTTACTTTTCATGGTCATAGCTTAAATTAAAAAAACTGACTTTACAAGCAAAGAAAAATAATGCAGAAAGCGGAGAATAAATGAGAAACTGAGAGGAAACGGAAAAACTCAAAGACACCTCGTCGTGGTCGATGTCTGCGTCTCCCGTGATGACGATCCTCTTCTCGATCCTCGTCTCTGATATTCCTCCTTTCACCGTCTGACCAACACGGAGCAGATCATTACATTAAAGTCGTAAACTCAGAGATAAAAGTGAATGCTCACAACATTGCATACCTCTAAGAAACAACAGAATTATGACTTTTTGAGCAGAATTCTACAAAAATATCAGGAAGATAACTTTAAGTTTTTGATTGTGTTAAACTGAATATTCAAAACTTGACAAATTCCTAAATTTCTGCTTTCTTCTGAACAGCCCTGTCATATGGCAATGTCTTTTCTGGATACTTATAATAATGTGATGATTCTGGACTAAAATCAGTGCTTTCTTCTTTATACTGCGAATTTGATGCAGCTGTTCATGTCGGTTCATTCAGTAGTGATAATGGGCACAGGTCAGCTTGTTAACAATGTAAACTCAACCTTATAATGTCGGAAATTTTGGTTCTTTACCTCCCTTTACAAATTCCAAAATATTCAAGTTCACAAAGTTATACATGAATGACTTTAGGAACTCCAAAATTTTGTGTTTTGTTTCTTGAAAATTCAGCTTTTTATATTTCTTTAAGTGGCCTTAATACACCATTGCAAAACTCTTGGTTGTTGAAATTCATCTAAAAAAAAAAAAAAAAATATATATATATATATATATATATATATATATATATATATATATATATATACTGACTCTGTTGACTTCAATCTGAGAGTTTTTAGATCTTGAGCATACAAGAGTAAAGTTAAGATCTGTCTTTTACTTGAGAATTCTGAGCATTAATTCCAAATTCCGACTTATTTTTAATGTTGAGGTCTGAGACTGAAGTAAGAATTCTGACTTTCACCGCAGAACTCTGAGAAAAAGTCTGAAGTTCCCGAATCCAGGGTTTTATAAAGAATTTTTTCCCCCAGAATTCTGACTTCAATGGCAGATATCTAAAATGAAAACAAGAGTTCTGAGTTCCTGACTTAGATATGAGAATTCTGACGAGAAGTTTTTTAAAACAACTCCTTAATAAAGCTATAACTCTGAAATAAATGACATATTTCAGGGCTTTTCTTGTTTTTCTGAGATGTCATGTCTTTACTTCAATCTCAGAATTCTGAGAAAGAAAAACAGAATTCTGAGATTGATTTTGATGTTTTTTTTCTCTTATTTTGTGATGTCTGTTCTGTGTGAATGGTTTTGCCTTGAAAATGAGATGATTCATCAATAAATAATTTACAATTTACAAATGTGACTTTTTAAAAATTCAAAAATTTTCACAGAAATCTGGAGGCAAAGTTTTTTTTTTTTTAACCAGCCTTGCTTCCAAAAAATGCCTACCTGGTTTGCTACAGCCTTTTGTAACATAATCTCACTTGGATTGTGAAATCTTTGACATGAGTGAAGTTGTCTAAAATGATTTCTTAGATTTGCTTCAATCTTTTAGCGGGAATTTAAATCAGCATGGCCTAACAGAATCAGTTTTAACATGATCAATGTAAGCGATACAAATGAATCCTACGCCACACAACTGAGAGGGGAATGAGCTTTCTGTAGCAAAAGCTCCTTAAAGAAGTTGTTTTTGGTGTTTCATGTTCAGTGTTGCACATTCAGCTGTGATAAAAAGCTAAAGCACACACACACAGAGTCTGCAACCTGGTCACAGGGACACAGATAAACTCTGACCTTTGTGATGTGTGTGGTTGTGGTGGTGCTGGTGGTTTCTGAGGTGATGGTCTGAGCGCTCAGCAACACACCGGGGTCCACGTCACCGTTAGTGTCGACCTGTTGATAAGAAGGACACATATTTGTGCTGTGGATAAGGTCAAACAAACCTCGGTGCGACACATTAACTGAGCTCCGGTGGCTCTGGGATCGTTGAGCTCTGCCTGCTGGAGCCTGAAAGCTGCATTAACGGGTTTTTGTGGGAGAGAAATCCGATCAATGTAGGAAAAGCTGGAGCGGTGGTTGTGTTAGATAACAGATGCTCATTTACATGTTGGGCAGCAAAAAGCACCACAAGACTTTATTTACAGCTGTCTGATGGAAATCCAATATTCACTCCTGAAGTCTGGGATCAAACAACTCCCACGAAAAACGTTCTCTCTCATGGTTCAGAAAGCTGCAAAGCTTTTACCACACACTCTCTCTGAGCCTTTTATCTTTGGATCCACTCAGAATATAAAAGTGATGCAAAAAGGAGCTGATGATAAAGTTTGAGAGGAGATAAAAACAAAGCAACGAGCTAAAATGCTGCTGTAGCATGCAGGTTTGAATAATAAGTTTGTACAAAGCAAAAAGTCAGACTAGCATCTGCATAGAGGCGAAGCAGAATTTGGGATTTCTACTGAGGACGATTGATATGAATAACAAACAAAAGTGGGGCCAGAACTGAGCCTTGTGGTACCCCTGTGGCTGATACTTGTCACTAGACCTGTCACGAAAACAAATTTTGCTGGACGATAAATTGTCCCAGAAATTATTGCGATAAACGATAATATTGCCGTATGATACCGTTTTCAACTAATAAAATAATAATGGTATAATAATGCAGTCATTTGGCTTGAATATTTTGATTTCTCCTATGAATCACCATATGAAACATTCAATTCAACCCTTAAATTAACAAAATGACACCAGTGTAATAAGATTCAAGTAGATTCAAGCAGACCTTTCAGTCAGATTTATAAAATCGAATGAATGTATCACATGACTGTCTCGAGAGATTTCTAAAATTACAACCATGAAGACCAAATAAAATTTGAAAACAACATGAACTAAAGTTGGGGATGACTTAATCTAAGTTTCATTTCCATTAATCACCTACCTGGATATTGTTATATATTGCTGCTCATGCTGAAAGGACTCTGTTGGTGACTTCTGTCTCTGAGTCTGGGCTCTCCCTTAAGTTTTGTAGTGTAATGTTAGTTTTACAGCGTGCTCTTATTTTGAAGGACACACAAGTCCATAACAGGAAGTTAGATGAGCAAAAACAGAATGAGACATATGAATGCTCTGTGAGCCGTCTCTGATAATCCTTAACTACAACACAACAGCTTGAGGATTCCCCCCCTCCCTCTGTTTACTTTGCAGCTCCGAGTTTATTTTAGGTCTGTTATTAGACGCTTGTATATGTTTGTGGTGACGCTGTAAAACTTAATTAGTTTTCTGAAAACATCTCAGCTTATAGAATTTTGGTATTCAGCTGTAGATAACAACGAATGAAGCTCATACAGAGAATCAGGCAGCAAAGCCCAAACACGAAACTACGCTTGATTAAACAAGCCCAAAAACGTACAACCTGCAACTGATGAGATGTAAAGCACTTTTTTCCCTTGTCCCTAGTTTTCTGTATGGGCGGGGGAGTGAGCTGCTGCTGTGAGAAGCAGCAGCAGAGAGTGAAAGAAACGCAACTAGGAAGAGAATTACAAACTCACAGCTCAAAACATCCTTACGAGTCAGTTGCGACGGACACAGAAAAGTTAACTCATTATCCAGTGTCTTTGGTAAATAAAAATTTATAGAGCCCAGTAGACTTATCGAGCTCATTTTTAGTTACCGTGCAATGAATTGATTTATTGGTTATCACGATAGGTCTACTTGTCACTAGAGAGTCTAATGTCAGACATTTACTCGAAGAGGTTATAATTTTGTCTCTTTTTTCTCTGTTTCTTCTTTGACGGTCGCTAACATCACCTAAAAGTAGAGATAAAACCCTCTCCCGTACCTCTCCAGACTCATAGGTGATGGTTTTCGTCTCTGTGTGGATCACAGGCATCTCTTTGGTACCGGCCTCGACAGCATTAGGACTCTACAGGATGAAAACAAAAGGTTAGTGGAAAGAGAGAGAGAAGAAACAGAAGCAGAACCATCTGTCATGTCGAAGGTGTCCGTGCGCCTTTGTTGTTAAAACAGCTCCAAATAAATCTCGCATGCTTATAAAACTCGGCCAAAGACCGTCATTAAAGGGCCTGAGTCTCCAAACGAACATGCAGTCATGCATTAGAGTCCTGAGCCAGTGAAGGAGAGCAATACAAATCACAAGGTTTCGATTAAAGTCCACCCCCCCCCCTTCCCCAAATCTGCAACAAACTGTGACGTTAAGAAGACGAGACGCAGATCTTCATGCTTTTGGTGGAGAGTGGTCTTTGATTATTAGGAGGAGGTGAAGTTACAGGACTGAGGCGGAGGCCACTGGAGCTGACGCGGGGTTACCTCCAGTTTGGACACGGGCGACGGTTCGAGGTCGTCAGAGGAAGATGTTTGCGCCTCAGTCTCTTCCTGTGGCCTCGACTTCTCTACCTCTTCTTCTTCTTCAGCTTTGGGTTCTTCATTCACATCTTCCACCTTGACAAACTCTTCCGTCTCTTCATCAACATGCTGCTCTTCTTTCGCTCCCTCTGCTTCATCTTCTGAGCTGTCTGTCATCGGATGGTGGTATCGCTCTTTTTCGAAGGGCAGAGATTCGGACGCGACCTTCTGTCCACCTTCATCTCTGTCTTCTTCCGCCTCCTCTATAGTTTCTTCCAACTCTGAGGGAATCTCTTGCCCCTGGAAATACTGCACTTCCTCAGAAAACTGGACTCTCTTCCCGTCTACTTCTGACTGCTCTAAGTGGTTATCAAAACCTACTTCCTCTGAACAACTTTCTGCTGCCTCTCCTTCTCTTTGTTCTTCCTCTGGAGGCTGCGTCTCTTCCCTTTCACTGATGACGGCTGGAGCGACAATGAATCTAAAACTACTCTCTGGATCTTCTGATTTCATCCCCTCACTTTCCTCTACTTCCGACACTCTTCCATCATGGTCTGACCCTGAATCTGTGTCTAACAGCTGATCCACTGATGCACACTCAATGCTTTCGATAACACAAGCAGCTGTTGGATCCCCTGAACTATCACCACTAGGATCCTCTTCTAAGACATTTGCATAATCTGACTCTCCCTCTGCAGCTTTTGTTTCAGCTGTGGTGCATTCAGGCTCTGTGGTCTGGATATTCACCGTTGGCCCTGTAGACTCCACTGGCGCTGCCTCGGTCTTTGCGGCGTTTTCGGCTTTCTGCACCGGTTCAGGGGAAGTCTGTGAACAAAAAATGTGGCATTAGGAGATGTTGATAAATCAAGGTGACAAAAAAGAATACAACCCTTATAGATGTCTGAAGACTTGCATTAGATATGGACAAATATTTAAAGACATGTTTCAGATACTTTAGTTCTGGGGAAATTTATTAACCCTACATGTGGGGTAGCAGTTGCAAGCTGAACATTTCTGATTGGTTGAGCAGCCCCAGTGTTTTGATTTCCCTCTCACTCCCAACGTCCACAATAAGATGACTCTCAGCTGTGCTTGACTTGGTTTAATAACTCCTAAACAATGTTCATCTTTGAGTCTGATGGTGTGAATGTGTCTCTGTCAGCTGCTGGTGTTACAGTTTAAAGTGTGACCCTGTAAACTACAGACCTTCAGCTGAGGCTCAACTCACATGACAACGTTTCTCAAGTTTTTTCTCAAGTCTTAAAGTTTTTCACTGTGTTTTTTTGGTGTGAAATAAAACATTGTTGCGTGAACAGAGTCCGAAACAACTTTGACCAATGACAGCTCAGGGGCCTGATGCATGACAACAGCTCCACCAATAAGAAATGTCTAGCTTGCAGACTGTGTCCCCCAAAGTTCCTGGACTTCTGGAAAGTACCACCCTACAGGTTAGGGCTGAATAATTGGCAAAAATAATCTAGTTGTGAATATTTTCCCCTATATTGCAGTTGCGATTTAATGCACAATTATTTTTAGATTCTCTGCCTTGTGTGTTGTTGAACACATTTTTATAAATGAATATTTACATTATTTACAGCATGTCGACAACTCATGAAACATTTTTTACTACTTGTGGCCGCTTTTTGCCCATTTTGGTCATTCTTTATTTTTTTTCTCTTTTGGACCAATTTTTTTTGCCATTTTCCGACAAGTTTTTCACCACTTTTCTTGCATTTGACCATTTTCGCCTCTTAAAACTCATTTTGCACTCCTTATTTTGCCTCTTTTGGACCAATATTTGACACTTTCATAACATCTCCCAAGTTTTCTGCCATTTTTCTTGACAAATTTTCTTTCTTTTTGACAACTTTTGCCTCTCAAAGCCAATTTTTATTGCTTATTCTTGCAGTTTTTGCCACTTTTCATCACTTACATTTTTTCTCTAACAAAGGTAGTTTTCAATAATTAGTCTCTTCGGTTGAATAACACTAGTGTAGGGCAGAAAATATCTACTGCAAACGATTTTATCTGGTATTCTGAGGTTATAGAAATATTGCACTGTCTGCGATTAGAACACTGCAGCGGGACATATTGCAATTTTATCATATTGTGATTAATTACTCCAGAACTAAATAAAAAAACCTTTTTCCTGTATTTGAAATGCTACAACCACTGTAAAAAAAACTCTTGAGGATGATGTCTGTGAGGACCAGAGAGGAGCGGTCACCTTTTGAGAGGAGGAAACCCATCCCAGCGTAGACTGATGGGACAGAAGGATGGACAGACACGAAAAAAAAAAGAGAGAGAAAGGAAAAGATTTAAGAGTCACACAAACACAAGACACAGAGTAAAAGGAGAGACAGGGTGGAAAAGATGGAAGCTCTGAGGGGTAAATAATGTAAGGATTGTATGGAATACCATTATATAACCCATTAAATCCACTGAAACTAATGCAAAGAGGACAAATCCCAAAAGCTCAAACACAAAATCCGGTTTCTGGAGTCGCTGAATCCACCAGAAGCAAATTTGCACTAATCAGCTTTAGAGAAAGTGCACGGTAAGAAGAGTGAAATCTCTTTTTAGGTAGACCCATACAATTGTTTTCCTGACTGGTTACGGAGGCAGAGAGGGGGGATTTTGGGAGGATGAAGTGTGGGGAGGGGAGGGGGAAGCTGCAGCGGTGGCACCGAGCCAGGGCTATGAAGTCACCGCTCTGAGGGAGCTGATAACGGCGCTGAAAGAAAGGGAATGGAGCAGCGGAGCAAAACGATAGAAAAACAAACAGGAGCCCACATGTCTGTCCTTATCAGCTGTGGGAGTCAGCTGTGAAGGCGAGGCGGGCTGTTTGNCGGGGAAGGCAGGGAGGGAGCGGGGGATGTTGGGTTGTGAGTCAGGATACCAACAGGGAAGCCACTTTTAGTCACATTTCTCAAACCTCCAACATTATTGAAGTTAAGAGTTAATACTTTCAAATGCTACATGCTACGCCGCTCTCTACTGAGCGACGCCCTGAACGAGTTAAAGTCAAGAGGGGCTGAGGATCTTACTTTTCATGGTCATAGCTTAAATTAAAAAAACTGACTTTACAAGCAAAGAAAAATAATGCAGAAAGCGGAGAATAAATGAGAAACTGAGAGGAAATGGAAATACTCAAAGACACCTCGTCGTGGTCGATGTCTGCGTCTCCCGTGATGACGATCCTCTTCTCGATCCTCGTCTCTGATATTCCTCCTTTCACCGTCTGACCAACACGGAGCAGATCATTACATTAAAGTCGTAAACTCAGAGATAAAAGTGAATGCTCACAACATTGCATAACTCTAAGAAACAACAGAATTATGACTTTTTGAGCAGAATTCTACAAAAATATCAGGAAGATAACTTTAAGTTTTTGATTGTGTTAAACTGAATATTCAAAACTTGACAAATTCCTAAATTTCTGCTTTCTTCTGAACAGCCCTGTCATATGGCAATGTCTTTTCTGGATACTCATAATAATGTGATGATTCTGGACTAAAATCAGTGCTTTCTTCTTTATACTGCGAATTTGATGCAGCTGTTCATGTCTGTTTATTCAGCAGTGATAATGGGCAAAGGTCAGCTTGTTAACAATGTAAACTCAACCTTATAATGTCGGAAATTTTGGTTCTTTACCTCCCTTTACAAATTCCAAAATATTCAAGTTCACAAAGTTATACATGAATGACTTTAGGAACTCCAAAATTTTGAGTTTTGTTTCTTGAAAATTCAGCTTTTTCTATTTATTTAAGTGGCCTTAATACACCATTGCAAAACTCTTGGTTGTTGAAATTCATCTAAAAAAATATATATATATATATATACTGACTCTGTTGACTTCAATCTGAGAATTTTTAGATCTTGAGCATACAAGAGTAAAGTTCAGATCTGTCTTTTACCTGAGAATTCTGAGCATTAATTCCAAATTCCGACTTATTTTTAATGTTGAGGTCTGAGACTGAAGTAAGAATTCCGACTTTCACCACAGAACTCTGAGAAAAAGTCAGAAGTTCCACAATCCTGGGTTTTATAAAGATTTTTTCCCCCCAGAATTCTGACTTCAATGGCAGATATCTAAAATGAAAACAAGAGTTCTGAGTTCCTGACTTAGATATGAGAATTCTGACTAGAAGTTTTTTAAAACAACTCCTTAATTAAGCTATAACTCTGAAATAAATGACATATTGCAGGGCTTTTCTTGTTTTTCTGAGATGTCATGTCTTTACTTCAATCTCAGAATCTTGAGACAGAAAAAACAGAATTCTGAGATTGATTTTGATGTTTTTTTCTCATATTTTGTGATGTCTGTTCTGTGTGAATGGTTTTGCCTTGAAAATGAGATGATTCATCAATAAATAATTTACAATTTACAAATGTGACTTTTTTAAAATTCAAAAATTTTCACAGAAATCTGGAGGCAAAGTTGTAATTTAAAAAGTCTTTTTTAAATTTTTTTTATTTTTTATACCAGCCTTGCTTCCAAAAAATGCCCACCTGGTTTGCTACAGCCTTCTTAAAAATAACCTTACTTCGATAGTGAAATCTTTGACATGAGTGAAGTTGTCTAAAATGATTTCTTAGATTTGCTTCAATCTTTTAGCGGGAATTTAAATCAGCATGGCCTAACAGAATCAGTTTTAACTTGATCAATGTAAGCGATACAAATGAATCCTACGCCACACAACTGAGAGGGGAATGAGCTTTCTGTAGCAAAAGCTCCTTAAAGAAGTCGTTTTTGGTGTTTCATGTTCAGTGTTGCACATTCAGCTGTGATAAAAAGCTAAAACACACACACAGAGTCTGCAGCCTGGTCACAGGGACACAGATAAACTCTGACCTTTGTGATGTGTGTGGTTGTGGTGGTGCTGGTGGTTTCTGAGGTGATGGTCTGAGCGCTCAGCAACACACCAGGGTCCACGTCACCGTTAGTGTCGACCTGTTGATAAGAAGGACACATATTTGTGCTGTGGATAAGGTCAAACAAACCTCGGTGCGACACATTAACTGAGCTCCGGTGGCTCTGGGATCGTTGGGCTCTGCCTGCTGGAGCCTGAAAGCTGCATTAACAGGTTTTTGTGGGAGAGAAATCCGATCAATGTAGGAAAAGCTGGAGCGGTGGTTGTGTTAGATAACAGATGCTCATTTACATGTTGGGCAGCAAAAAGCACCACAAGACTTTATTTACAGCTGTCTGATGGAAATCCAATATTCACTCCTGAAGTCTGGGATCAAACAACTCCCACGAAAAACGTTCTCTCTCATGGTTCAGAAAGCTGCAAAGCTTTTACCACACACTCTCTCTGAGCCTTTTATCTTTGGATCCACTCAGAATATAAAAGTGATGCAAAAAGGAGCTGATGATAAAGTTTGAGAGGAGATAAAAACAAAGCAACGAGCTAAAATGCTGCTGTAGCATGCAGCTTTGAATAATAAGCTTGTACAAAGCAAAAAGTCAGACTATCATCTGCATAGAGGCGAAGCAGAATTTGGGATTTCTACTGATGACGATTGATATGAATAACAAACAAAAGTGGAGCCAGAACTGAGCCTTGTGGTACCCCTGTGGCTGATACTTGTCACTAGACCTGTCAAGATAACAAATTTTGTTGGACGATAAATTGTCCCAGTAATGATTGCAATAAACGATAATATTGTCGTATGATACCGTTTTCAACTAATAAAATAATAATGGTATAATAATGCAGTCATTTGGCTTGAATATTTTGATTTCTCCTATGAATCACCATATGAAACATTCAATTCAACCCTTAAATTAATAAAATGACACCAGTGTAATAAGATTCAAGTAGATTCAAGCAGATCTTTCAGTCAGATTTATAAAATCGAATGAATGTATCACATGACTGTCTCGAGAGATTTCTAAAATTACAACCATGAAGACCAAATAAAATTTGAAAACAACATGAACTAAAGTTGGGGATGACTTAAATCTAAGTTTTATTTCCATTAATCACCTACCTGGATATTGTTATATATTGCTGCTCATGCTGAAAGGACTCTGTTAGTGACTTCTGTCTCTGAGTCTGGGCTCTCCCTTAAGTTTTGTAGTGTAATGTTAGTGTTACAGCGTACTCTTATTTTGAAGGACACACAGGTCCATAACAGGAAGTTAGATGAGCAAAAACAGAATGAGACATATGAATGCTCTGTGAGCCGTCTCTGATAATCCTTAACTACAACACAACAACTTGAGGATTCCCCCCCTCCCTGTGTTTACTTTGCAGCTCCGAGTTTATTTTAGGTCTGTTATTAGACGCTTGTATATGTTTGTGGTGACGCTGTAAAACTTAATTAGTTTTCTGAAAACATCTCAGCTTACAGAATTTTGGTATTCAGCTGTAGATAACGACGAATGAAGCTCATACAGAGAATCAGGCAGCAAAGCCCAAACACAAAACTACGCTTGATTAAACAAGCCCAAAAACGTACAACCTGCAACTGATGAGATGTAAAGCACTTTTTTCCCTTGTCCCTAGTTTTCTGTATGGGCGGGGGAGTGAGCTGCTGCTGTGAGAAGCAGCAGCAGAGAGTGAAAGAAACGCAACTAGGAAGAGAATTACAAACTCACAGCTCAAAACATCCTTACGAGTCAGTTGCAGACTTATCGAGCTCATTTTTAGTTACCGTGCAATTAATTGATTTATTGATTATCATGATAGGTCTACTTGTCACTAGAGAGTCTAATGTCAGACATTTACTCGAAGAGCTTATAATTTCGTCTCTTTCTTCTCTGTTTTTTTTTGACGGTCGCTAACATCACCCAAAAGCAGAGATAAAACCCTCTCCCGTACCTCTCCAGACTCGTAGGTGATGGTTTTCGTCTCTGTGTGGATCACAGGCATCTCTTTGGTACCGGCCTCGACAGCATTAGGACTCTACAGGGTGAAAACAAAAGGTTAGTGGAAAGAGAGAGAGAAGAAACAGAAGCAGAACCATCTGTCATGTCCGAGGTGTCCGTGCGCCTTTGTTGTTAAAACAGCTCCAAATAAATCTCGCATGCTTATAAAACTCGGCCAAAGACCGTCATTAAAGGGCCTGAGTCTCCAAACGAACATGCAGTCATGCATTAGAGTCCTGAGCCAGTGAAGGAGAGCAATACAAATCACAAGGTTTCAATTAAAGTCCGCCCCCCCTCTTCCCCAAATCTGCAACAAACTGTGACGTTAAGAAGACGAGACGCAGATCTTCATGCTTTTGGTGGAGAGTGGTCTTTGATTATTAGGAGGAGGTGAAGTTACAGGACTGAGGCGGAGGCCACTGGAGCTGACGCGGGGTTACCTCCAGTTTGGACACGGGCGACGGTTCGAGGTCGTCAGAGGAAGATGTTTGCGTCTCAGTCTCTTCCTGTGGCCTCGACTTCTCTACCTCTTCTTCTTCTTCAGCTTTGGGTTCTTCATTCACATCTTCCACCTTAACAAACTCTTCTGTCTCTTCATCAACATGCTGCTCTTCTTTCGCTCCCTCTGCTTCATCTTCGGAGCTGTCTGTCATCGGATGGTGGTATCGCTCTTTTTCGAAGGGCAGAGATTCGGACGCGACCTTCTGTCCACCTTCATCTCTGTCTTCTTCCGCCTCCTCTATAGTTTCTTCCAACTCCGAGGGAATCTCTTGCCCCTGGAAATACTGCACTTCCTCAGAAAACTGGACTCTCCTTCCGTCTACTTCTGGCTGCTCTAAGTGGTTTTCAAAACCTACTTCCTCTGAACAACTTTCTGCTGCCTCTCCTTCTCTTTGTTCTTCCTCTGGAGGCTGCGTCTCTTCCCTTTCACTGATGACGGCTGGAGCGACAATGAATCTAAAACTACTCTCTGGATCTTCTGATTTCATCCCCTCACTTTCCTCTACTTCCTCAGTTTTCTCCGACACTCTTCCATCATGGTCTGACCCTGAATCTGTTGCTAACAGCTGATCCACTGATGCACACTCGATGCTTTCAATAACACAAGCAGCTGTTGGATCCCCTGAACTATCACCACAAGGATCCTCTTCTAAGACATTTGCATAATCTGACTCTCCCTCTGCAGCTTTTGTTTCAGCTGTGGTGCATTCAGGCTCTGTGGTCTGGATATTTACCGTTGGCCCTGTAGACTCCACTGGCGCTGCCTCGGTCTTTGCGGCGTTTTCGGCTTTCTGCACCGGTTCAGGGGAAGTCTGTGAACAAAAAATGTGGCATTAGGAGATGTTGATAAATCAAGGTGACAAAAAAAGAAAACAAACCTTAAAGATGTCTGAAGACTTGCATTAGATATGGACAAATATTTAAAGACATGTTTCAGATACTTTAGCTCTGGGGAAATTTATTAACCCTGCATGTGCGGTAGCAGTTGCAAGCTGAACATTTCTGATTGGTTGAGCAGCCCCAGTGTTTTGATTTCCCTCTCACTCCCAACGTCCACAATAAGATGACTCTCAGCTGTGCTTGACTTGGTTTAATAACTCCTAAACAATTTTCATCTTTGAGTCTGATGGTGTGAATGTGTCTCTGTCAGCTGCTGGTGTTACAGTTTAAAGTGTGACCCTGTAAACAAGAGACCTTCAGCTGAGGCTCCACTCACATGACAACGTTTCTCAAGTTGTTTCTCAAGTCTCAAAGTTTTTCACTGTGTTTTTTGGTGTGAAATAAAACATTGTTGCGTGAACAGAGTCCGAAACAACTTTGACCAATGACAGCTCAGGGGCCTGATGCATGACAACAGCTCCACCAATAAGAAATGTTAAGCTTGCGGACTGTGTCCCCCAAAGTTCCTGGACTTCTGGAAAGTACCACCCTACAGGTTAGGGCTGAATAATTGGCAAAAATAATCTAGTTGCGAATATTTTCCCCTATACTGCAGTTGCGATTTAATGCACAATTATTTTTAGATTCTCTGCCTTGTGTGTTGTTAAACAAATTTTTGTAAATGAACATTTACATTATTTACAGCATGTCAACAACTCATGAGATATTTTTTACTACTTGTGGCTGCTTTTTGCCCATTTTGGTCAAATATTTTTTTTTTTTCTCTTTTGGACCAATTTTTTTTTGCCATTTTCCGACAAGTTTTTCACCACTTTTCTTGCATTTGACCATTTTCGCCTCTTAAAACTCATTTTGCACTCCTTATTTTGCCTCTTTTGGACCAATATTTGCTACTTTCATAACATTTTTCAAGTTTTCTGCCATTTTACTTGTCAAATTTTCTTTCTTTTTGACAATTTTTGCCACTCAAAGCCAATTTTTATTGTTTATTCTTGCAGTTTTTGCCACTTTTCGTCACTTACATTTTTTTCTCTAACAAAGGTAGTTTTCAACAATTAGTCTCTTTGGTTGAATAACACTAGTGTAGGGCAGAAAATATCTACTGCAAACGATTTTATCTGGTATTCTGAGGTTATAGAAATATTGCACTGTCTGCGATTAGAACACTGCAGCAGGACATATTGCAATTTTATCATATTGTGATTAATTACTCCAGAACTAAATAAAAAAACCTTTTTCCTGTCATTTGAAATGCTACAACCACTGTAAAAAAAACTCTTGAGGATGATGTCTGTGAGGACCAGAGAGGAGCGGTCACCTTTTGAGAGGAGGAAACCCATCCCAGCGTAGACTGATGGGACAGAAGGATGGACAGACACGAAAAAAAAAAGAGAGAAAGGAAAAGATTTAAGAGTCACACAAACACAAGACACAGAGTAAAAGGAGAGACAGCGTGGAAAAGATGGAAGCTCTGAGGGGTAAATAATGTAAGGATTGTATGGAATACCATTATATAACCCATTAAATCCACTGAAACTAATGCAAAGAGGACAAATCCCAAAAGCTCAAACACAAAATCCGGTTTCTGGAGTCGATGAATCCACCAGAAGCAAATTTGCACTAATCAGCTTTAGAGAAAGTGCTCGGTAAGAAGAGTGAAATCTCTTTTTAGGTAGACCCATACAATTGTTTTCCTGACTGGTTACGGAGGCAGAGAGGGGGGATTTTGGGAGGATGAAGTGTGGGGAGGGGAGGGGGAAGCTGCAGCGGTGGCACCGAGCCAGGGCTATGAAGTCACCGCTCTGAGGGAGCTGATAACGGCGCTGAAAGAAAGGGAATGGAGCAGCGGAGCAAAACGATAGAAAAACAAACAGGAGCCCACATGTCTGTCCTTATCAGCTGTGGGAGTCAGCTGTGAAGGCGAGGCGGGCTGTTTGAGCCGTCAACAAACTTACAAATAAAACGCTCTGAGTCAAAAAAAAAAAAAGCAGCAGCAGGTTTGTTTGCAACAGAAACAGGCGGTTTGGTGAGTGTGAGAGGAGAACGCGGGGTGTTAAGGGACCGTTAGCCATGCACAGCACTCTCCACTCTTGTTAGACGGGTTTGGCTGCTGCAGGGAGGCAATGAGGTGGTGAAGATGTGGAGGGAGGCAGCCAAAACGGTGTTTCTCTTTTAGTTTTCATACAGTACCACAGCTAAGGTCGAAGTTGATGACTCTGAAACGGTGACGTGGTTCAGGCTGGGCTCTGCCTGCTCTATTTGGACGTCCTGGAAGGTGAAGATTTCTGCTTTCTGCAGAGGAGCGTCCGAAGTTTTCGTCTCTTTTACTTCCTCTGTTGCGAGAATTATAATCTTTGAAGCCTCGGTCTTCACTTCCTCAGAGATCCAGGATGCCATGGCCTTTTTAGGCGAGTCAATACCTTTGATGTGAGTCTTTTCATCAGTTTTTATCTCAATCTTCGGGCTTCTTTCTTCCTCCTCTTTAGTCCCATTCACCTCAGCTTTGACATCTTCTTTTTCACCCTCAGCGCTCGTCTCTGTCCCCTCTGTGTCCTCTTTCTCCTCGGCCTCCTTTAGGATAATGAGCGTCCCTTTCTTGTCGATGATAGCCTGGGACACTTCCTGTCTGACAGCTCCCGGGCTCACCTTCCCCTCAGACCTCTCTGACATCTCGTCCTGGGAGTCGGCGGTTTTCTCCTCCACCTCCCTGAGGGTCCCGTCCATGAAGACGTCGTCGTCCATAGTGGTTGACAGGCTAAGCCCGTGCGGCCCAGAGGAGGTGCCCAGATCTGTTACCAGACTATCCACCACGTATTTCACCAGATATGCTGCCCCCTGGGGAGACACTTGGCTTATTGGACATGCATCAAGTTAAAGACACAGCCCAGACAGCGAGAGTAAGCTGAGGAACAGATACTCAGAAACGACAAGCACAGGCTGAGACTCTGCAAAGATGCACGATTGGAAAACAGTTTTTAAGTTTCTGCACCGTCATGCAGTTAATAAAAAATAAACATTACTGCAGAACAGCTGTGTCATGGGATTATAACAATCTGAGAAGATGTTTCAGGTATTTTCTTATAAGTTCTCATAAGATCCTGAGAGTATTAAAGTGACTGTGAGGAGAATCTGTATGAAGAGGATTGCAGCTGCTCCTCTGGTTAGAGGACTCGCACGGACTGCCGTGATGAAATGACACGTGTATTTGTTTTGGGAGATCAATGGTGATCTCCTTTTTAACACTACTATTCTTTGTCCAAGACAACTTTTTACCGGATACGACCCAATACACTAATGTGTTCATCAACAGTTACTTAGCCCTGTTGTTCGAACGTGACAACAAGCAAACTTTGTACCATAGTTTGGTAACCGGCTACAATTAGCTCTGAGACATATCAGTATTATGAAACCTTAGTGAATCCTGGTTGTGTCCGACCAGTGCTCATCTACCGACTCCAACCTCACCAAGCAGAGCAAACGTAACTTGGCTCTTCATTTTACTGACAGATTCTCAGGTTTGCAGATTAACTGCTGCATGTGGGTTGATATGCACATTATCACAAACAGCTTTTAGCCTTTAGCCCATGCTCTACCGCTCTCCCATTTAGCTTTCTTCTACTCTCCTGTCCTTTTTCTGTGAAGCCGTCCAGCTCCAGTGTCCACCATAACTACGAAATAAATCAGAGAAATTGTTTTCAGCTGATAAAAACAAAGATCTAACTTCTCACTGCGAGACTTTGTCTGCTGGCTGAAGCTAGGGATGCTAGATCACTTAAAAAACTCCTCACAGTCTCTTTTAGTCTAAAAATTGAACCTGAAATTGATTTTCAGGCACAGCTTCATTACGCCTTCATCCTTTTTGCTTCATTTTGTAAAAACAGTAGGGGACAATATTCCACGAATCTTTTAAGTTTTGAATTTATCATTGCCCTATTTTTTTAATCTTCTGCACACAAAATACCTGTTTTTTGTTATGCATCATGCAAGAAGAGGCGAGTCTCGTCTACAATCAGATCCTAAGCCGATGCTCTGAAAATAACCAGATTCCCTTTTTTTGGGGGGATTATAAACTTAAATTTGACAAAGTTTCAAACTAATGATACAAAAACCATAGTTCAATTTTAAAGAGGGAGTACTGTGCTTCTTTGCTTCTATTTCTGTCCCAACTTTTCTCTCACTGATGCTGTGTGAGACACTTTGTTTCAGCTGCTGTCTCTTTAAGGATCCCCCTTCCGTGTGATTGGACAGCCCTCTGGAAGCAAGGGCGGAGCTATGGGCAGAGCTTGGTGTTTGAGGCCCATAACGTCATCATTCCACCAAGTCTCATGAAGATCTCGTGCTATGTTTAGAAAGTTTTGATCAGTTTATCAACAGGGATTTCTACCCTTTCTTTAAAGATCAGAGAACAGGCAGATAGAAAAGGTAGAGTACCGAAACTGTACAGATGAAGTAGTATGAGCAGAAATACCAACACATGTCCAGAGCCGGATAAAGAAAACACAACACCAGACGAGCTAATTACGGATTAAAAAAAGGGAGTTTACCTCAGTGGTTTTAACGTCCACCTCCTCTTTTGTCTCTCCTCCTGCTGGCAGCTCTCCTTCAGCCTGAGGAGAAAAAAAAACAATGTCACAAAGATTAGCACAGACACATGAAAGAACATGAACAGTGAAGTTCAAACAGATGTAATCCAGACTGAAAAACTCTTCCAGAAAACCAGCGTCTCTTTGTTTCAGTGGGACGTGTTTGAAGTCAGTGATTAGTCCTCAGACGCTTCAATTAGAGCCGCTCGTCCTGCATGAGCTCATCAGATTATGATGTGAAGGAAAAAAAAAGTGATAATACAACGACTCCTAATTCAGTCACGTAAAGTCACGGAGCAAAACAGTCGTATCACTGATTAATGAAGGAAATTAATATGTAAATCAGCTGCTGATGAGATATAGAGAGGCTGTAAAAGTGACAGTGGGAAAGAGAGAGAGTAACAGGAACGACTGTTTACCTCATAAAGAGGCTCGAAATCTTTATTAATATGCTGTGACAGATTCATTTGGTTTAAAGAGCGAGCTCTGTCCTCAGTGATGTCATGCCTCACACACAGACTGCGGCTTACATCCAACGGTTCAATCATCGGCGCTTCGTCCATTCTGGGTGAGCGCGCAGGCGACGAGGAGAGTCTCTTCTCCCACTCGGTCAGGCCCGGCGTGCTGCTGCCCGTCTCCAGGAAGGAGCGCTTCAGCTCGCTGATGTTGGTCTGGTGCTTGACTATCTCAGGAGGGGACGAGGTTTCCTGCAGCGGCCGATCAATCGTGACACAAGGAGGTAAGGCCGGTGAACGGCAGAGGGGACGGCGGCCATGCTTAATGAACGCACCCGCAGCTTGCAAATCCACAAAATAACCTCAACGAGTTGGAAGCGTAAGATGCAGCTTTAAATTCCTAAATCAGAAAAGGTCCAAACTTTTTTTTGAGGGCTGTGTTTGATTTAACCTTTTCTTTCTTTCTTCTATCACTAAGTGGCATCAAATATCCTTGTTTCATCATTACAGACTAACAAAATCAAAGCTCACCTGTCCCTCAGGTGTCTCTTGATACCAGGTGATAAGTGGTCGGTTTTCTGCACTGTTACATGCTGCCTAAACATCAGCAAACTCTGCTTCTGATCAATGAAAATGTTCTACCATTAGGGGGCGATGTGGGCAAAATAAGTCAGGGTGTTTTATGGCAGGATCAGGAGTTTATCAGGATTGTTTTTCATATTCAGATCATTTTGACCTGCAAACATTGCTGAGGGAAGATGGGAAAGGAGGGAAAAGGGGAAGGAAGGGAGCTTGGAAGAAAGAATGAGGAAGGAAATAAGGAAGGATTTAAAAAAAAGCAAGAAAGAGGTAGGGAGGTAGGGCATAAGATATGATGAAGGAAGAGGAAAAAAGAAAGGGAAGGCAAATGAGAGGGGAAAAGACAGGAAAGAGGAGGAAGGTAGGAAGGAATAAAAGAAGGAAGGAACATTGTGAGAAGAGAGAATAAAGGAAAGACAAATGGAAGGTATGTAGTGGGAATGGAAGGAAATTAGGGAAGGATAATAGGAAGGAAGGAAAGTGGGTAGTGAGACAGGAAGAAGGAAGAGAAGACATTAAGAAGGGAGGAAGGTAATGAGGAAGGAAAGAAGGAAGAGGAAGAAAGGAAGGAAGGTAGGTAGGATAGAAAAAAGGGAAAGGAACGAAATGTGGAAGGCAGTTTAAAGGAAGGTTGGAAGAAAGAAGGAAGGATGAAAAAGAGGTAGCAAAAGGATGGAAGATAGGGAAAGAAATGAAAGGAGGAAGGATGGAAGGGAAAGGAAGGAGGGAGGGAGGGGAAGGAAGGAAGGAAGGTTGTGAGACAGGAAGAAGGAAGAAAGGACATTAAGAAGGGTGAGGGGAGGTAGTTAAGAGGGGAGGAAGGTAATAAGGAAGGCAGGAAGGAAGGAAAAGGTAGAAAGGAAGGAGGATAGAAGAAAGGGAAAGGAAGGAAATGAGGAAGGTAGTTAGAAGGAAGGTAGGAAGAAAGAAGGAAGGAGGAAAAAGAGGTTGTACATGATAGAAGGTAAGGAAAGAAATGAAAGGAGGAAGGAGGGAAGGGAAAGGAGGGAAGGTAGGGAGGGGAAGGAAGGAAGGCTGTGAGACAGGAAGAAGGAGGAAGGGACATCAAGGAGGGTGAAGGAAGGTAGTTAAGAGGGGAGGAAGGTAATAAGGAAGGCAGGAAGGAAGGAATAGGTAGAAAGGGGAAGGAAGGAAGGGAGAGGAAGGTAGTAAGGAAGGAAGGAAGGAAGGGATTGAGTTGATAGTTAAAATAAAGGAAAGAAGGAAGGAAGGAGGGCAGGAAAGGAAGGAAGAGAGGAAGGTATTAAAAGGAAGGAAGAAAGGAAGGGGGAGAAAGGAATGAAAGGAAGGGCAGGAAGGTAGTTAAAAGACACAAAGGTAGGAAAGGAGGAAATAAATTATTTTTTATCCTTTATCCGTCATTCTGAACAACTTGTCTGCAACAGTTTTTTGCATTTTTCTAACTTTAATTTGCTTCCTCTAATGTTTTCTTTGAACTCTGACATTTCAACATCATGATAAAAACATTTATTTAAAGACGTCAGCTCTAAGAGTTGTTGAGTTCCTGGAGAATGTACAGAGCTTTAACTTTATAAAAGTCACGTATGTTCTGTCCAAATATAATTCAGTGACATAACTGAACAGACTTTGGTTTTGGTTTGTGCATCTGACAAAAAATGCAAATGTAAACAATTTTTAATCTGAACCGGCTGCATGATACGCTTCACTTCTCACTGATATTGCTCATGGGCCTATTTGAACACTGTGCAGGCAACAGCTTGCACAAACAGCAACACAAAACGTCAACCAGCGTGGCAGCTGCAACTGAAAAAGAGCAGCTTTGACTTAAATGCTACAGAAGCATTTAGGGAGCAGCTTTACTCTGTGAAATAATGATTCATGCATCGATTCACGAGTTTAGTGTCTATGTTTAGTCACTCATCAGAAGTTAAGACCTCGACAAACTTTATTAGAATGTTATTCTAATCCTCACAAAAGCTCACCGTAAGAAAATCTGTTAGCTGAAATAAAACTCATCAGGCTGTTAGACCTCTTTGTTATGAGTTAGGATTCTTCATCCCACTCCTTCCCATCATGCATCTCTCAGTCATGCTTTGACCTCTTACCAACCTCTAGCATCAGATTACTATGCTTGATAAAAACGTTCTCCCCTCTTACGCGTTTTATGAAACTATACTGCAAAGACAAAACAGGAGAGAGGAAGTGGCGTTAGAAGATTCTCTCATGTTTGGATTCTTTAGGAGAAATTGGGAGGCTTGTCTTCTCTGATGTGGCTGTAAAATGACTTCAGGGTGGTTATTCAAACCTTAGAAAAACCTCAAAAATGGTCAAATCTAAGCGCTTGGTTGCAGCAGTATGTAAAATAATACATGATTTCTCCGTTTAGATGCAGGAACACTCGAGAAACGAGCTCCGATGTCCAATTTAGCGACGACGGCTTTCAGCAGCGGTGTGTGTGAAGTGAAATCAGGCAGCAGTGAATGGTCGCTCAGCTGTGTGCTGTGATAGCGAGCGTGTCAACAAAAGCAAGAGCAGGCAAGCAAAAGTGGCGAGATGGCACGGCGTAACGGATGGAGGATGTTTGAGCAGCTCAGTGCATCTGATGGAGGTGGTTTTTGATGCACTGAGCGGGGCCTCAGAGCGAGCCCGATGTACCTGAGTCCTCATCTCCGAGTCCTCGTCCGCTTCCGACTGACGGCGAGTAAAGAGTGGAGGAAAGAAAACGTGAGTGGAAGAAATTGTTAGAGACACAGATACAACAGGAGGAGCAGGCAGACTGGACGAGAAGAGGCGTGAAGGAGCAGAAATTCAGCAGCTACAACAGAGAGATTGTAATTCTTTCCCTTCATTGCATTAAAATAACATTTTGAGCTTATTTTCTAGTCTTGTAGCATGCACATTTCCTTGAAGTTCAGTATTATAAAAGCAAGTTGCCCTGTTCCGTAAAAGTCTAATGTTCTGGTCTATTGGAGTCGAGGGTTGTGGTTACGCCTTGGTGATTGAGGCCCATTCCTTCAACATGACACACCAGTTAGAAGAGCCTTATTCAATGACTTTATCATTTCAGCAAGTCTTCTTAAGATCTACTGAAGATAGTGTTTGGTGCAATTTTGATCAAAGATTAATTGTTTTCTACAACATATGAATAATTGGAGGTTTGAAAATTTGCAAACTTTCAATCTGAACATCTAGCGTTGTTACCTTATGTCCATATTTACAACATGGAAAAGCAGAATGTCCCTCTTTATTTGTAGCTGCAGTCTTCTAAACTGAAAATTGGTGTTTTCCAATTTCTAAAAATACAAACTTTTAAGGCCTTTTATAGAGGTAGTTTTAAGATCAGAAAAGATACGCCCAGTACAAACTGCAGGTTTGAACACTTAGAGTCTAAGATAACATAAAAAAGAGTTAAAATTCAATAATAGTGTAAATGACCATTGGAGCATTAAAAGGGAAGGAAACACACAAGACTATTTCCCCCCACTTTTAAATCCTTTAAATCACACACTAATACTAGACTATTATACTGGACATATTCATCCTTACCAAGACATATTTATCTACCTGTTATCTGCACAATCTGTTTGAAAATCAGTCAAAACACTGTGCAAAATTTAACACCTATTCAATGCACAATATCTGTTTCAAAGTTTATCTAATACACTCATAAAGCATAATGCATATACTGCTTTACCTTTTGTACTTTTTGCTTTTGGTACTTACTTCCTATTTTGTATCTATTGTTTAAACTATTGCTTATTTTATTACCTCTGTACAACTCAGTTTCTCACTGTTGTGTTATGTTAAGAGCTGTGGTACCAATGAATTTCCCCTTCAGATTAGTAAAGTATTTCTGACTCTGATTCTAAAGACACCTCTGTCTAGTTTTTGATGTTTTTGTTTCATGGTTTTTGTCTTTCCTTTTGTATGTTTGTATCTTTATTGAATAAACTGGGTAGGCTTTTATCTGAAGGCTAGGGTCAGTGATATAAACCATGCTGCCAGGTACATCCAAGGAGTGCACAGGCTACAAAGACCGAACCTTATGGCAATGAAAAGCTGAGAACAAGGTTCTGCTTTTATTGTTCATCTGTGATGTTTTATGTTTAGGATGGTACTTTGTTCTTCTATTGCCTGCAATGAATGTTTAACTGAGGAAGCTGCTAAAACTAGCTTCTTCTGTTTGATGACTCTAGCTCACCCAGCTTCCTTTTCTTGTGCATTTGGAACTTAAAATGCTTAAATACTAAACCCATAGCTTTGCTTTAGTTATTAGTGATGGTTTATTCTGTTTTCAGCTTGTCCTGCAGAGATTCAAACACCATAGTTTAACCTCTTAAGACCTGGTGTTCACATATGTGGACATTACATTTCTGCCTCTCAGACCTATGAAACTTCATTTTTTTAAACTTTTATCTATCAGCCACATTTATGGACACTCCCCACCTCATCTTTTGGTGTAATCACAACTTTACACCCATTTCAGTAAGAAAAAAAGAAAAACTAATAGCTATCTAATCACACTAAAAACATAAATAAATATACTTTTTAAGTCTTCCTGATCCTAAATAGCAAGGAGAAATAAAAAATATCACTGCAAACAAATGTTCAAGTCTTAAGAGGTTAAGATAGAGACGCTACAATGGAGACTATAGAGTTCTAAATTATGGCTGCATGTGTCATAACTATAAATCAGAGCTCTAAAAAGTATCCTGTGTCCATCTCTCTTTTTGCAACCACATCTGCAAAGTTTTGTTTTAAGTATGACAGAGTTTAGCTGATGTAGGTTACCTAAAGAAAAGTTATTTCCTGCAGAACTATATAAGGCATTTCATTGAAACAGATGTTACCCCACACTCATGACTTATTTTATCCTGAAATGTACTTTGAGGTGAGGACACAAATAGAAAAAATGAGATACAAGAAGAAGTAATGCGACTAAAAGATGTAATGCATGCATTATGTGCGGCGCTTAATGTTTCAAAGGAGCTGCATCCATAATTCAGCATCTCCTCATTGCTCGCTTCACTCAGAACCTTTTCCATGCTTTAAATGTGACATTTCTCCATTAAGTACAAACCTCTGTGGCCGTCATCTCTCCATCAAAAGCAAAGTCGGTTTGCTCGCTGTCGGTCTGCTTTCACAAACAGACCAAAAAAACCATCCGAGAGGCAAGCAAGAAAACGACAAGAACCCAACATGTAAACTCTTCAAAAGTTAGAACACTAAACAAGAGTCTAAATACTCATACATGGAACAAATGGGAATGCTTTTTTTTTATCTGAAGGCTTCACGTTATCAGACAAAACTACGTAATAGAGAAAGAAAACAGCTATAAATCAAAAAAGAAGAAAAGCAAATTAAAAGTTAGCAAGCAAAACAGACTCAGAGGAAGTTTCAACCTTTGGTCAGTCACTTTTTATATTTCGTTGACTTTCATTTAACCTTACTGCATGTTTTATAATTTGATGTGTTGTTTCTGTTTCAACACGCAGGTCTAATCTGATGATTTTGTGGCCTCACAGTAACCTGACTTTCAGGCCCTCCCCTCCTCTCCATGCACAGTACAGGTGATCTGTCCCAGTTTCTCTGCGTCACACTTTAAAGCGCCGTCATGTGTGCTTCCAAAGAGAGAAGCAGAATTATCTTCCAAACACTCCACGGAAAGTTTTCGGTGAATCATTCATGATAATTTGTGCAGCTTAGCTTGACTCGGATGGTGACGCAGAGAGACTTAGAGCAGAGATTAATATGAGAGTGTCTCCATGCAGATGATGTTAATCTTGTCGCAGTCACTTTCTACACGTCGAGGATATGAATATGGATGAAAACACTGAGATGGGTTAGGCACAATGCTCGACAAATGAGGTTTGGTGACGGATCAGTGAGTAAAGACTCCTTTTACGGCTTGTAAACAGACATAGATGCAAGTTTTGGCAACAGAAGTACCGCGGAGTGCAACGGTTTAGTCAAGCTCTGCAAAAAACTACAGTTTTAACCTAAAAACGTCATTTCGAGGGATGGTAAACAACCTCCAGCTTTGTGAGAAATCAGTGAGTGGATGGATGTTTGCAGTCGAGGAATCCTGTCAGTCAGATATTCAAAACACCTGTCAATTAACTAGAAACCCTCTCTAACTAAAGACGAGCACATAGACTTAGAGAGCACGTCAGCGGAGTGGAACGAGGAGAGGAGTCAAAGATTGCATCACACTCTGCTTCACGCTCGCCTGCTCGCTCCAAAAAATTATGTTCTGGTTTTGGGCCAGGTTTGAAGAGACAGAAGACAGGGAAAAAAATTCTAGCTCTGTGCTCCTTTCCAAAAAATTGCAAGTTTCCACTCCTTGCTCACTGGACGATAAAAGATCCAGAAAACAACGTCGAATTGAAACCATTGAAACCGCTTCATACGCCGCCATTGTTTTCAAACATTCAGACGCTTCCTACTGTCATCACGTCTGCAGCTCCTGCCTCTCGTCCCTGATTGGGCCGGTCACTATTTAGCCGAGAGAAATAATTGGACAATGGAGCCACAGCAGGTCACTACTAGGTAAATATTGCTTCTGTTGCCAAACTGTTTGCTTATCTTTAGAATCCCAGGTTGTTAAAAGATCTGATTTTTCTTCCGAGTTTCTTTCTAAAACAAGGCAGAATTTTGTGTCATGGTTGAAAAATGTGTGAGATAAAAGACAAATTCACTCGGCCTGATGTAGAGGGAGGAGTTCTTTGATGGCGTTATGTTGTGTCTAACCCTCTCCATGAAGTGGATGAAACAAACCGGTCAAATATGAAACAGTGAGACTTGCAGGTTCATCTCTGTGCACTTGTGATGCTGATGAGGATGGAGTCTACGGGATGAAGAGTGTGACCGAGCAGAGATGAGGTTCTGAAAGTAGGACAGCTGACAGACGCTGGGACGGACACGGTCTCCAGGTCAGGAGGGGTTAAACTGTCAGAATGAACTGCCACAGACTCTAAGCCAGAGGCAGGTACTGGAACATACACAGGTACGCACAACACACACACCTCCTCTTCCTCTGAACTGTCATAGTCATGGTAGCCCTGGGCTATGGAGGCGGTCAGGGACGCTGCCTTGGGCTCCAGGTAGCAGAGGCACAGCGCCAGGGGGAAGGAGAGGGTGAGGGCGTAGGGGACGGAGAAGGAGGTGGAGAGCAGGAAGAAGAAGATGAAGAGGAAGCAGGGGATGAGTGAGGGGGACTTGATGGGGAGGAAGTTCTGCGCGCACTCGGGGAGGAAGCTCATCTCGGACAGATCGGGGAAGGTAATGTAGCCGTCGTCGTCCAGGAAGGAGGACATGTCGGGGAGGTGCAGGGAGAAGGAGAAGAGCGTGCCGCCGCGGCTCTTGCCCTGTTCCAGCCTCTGCTTGCGAGCCGAGAGGAGCAGCGCCTGCTCGTCCAGCAGCGCCGCTTTGCGGTCGGCGAGGGCTTGCCGCCGCCGGCACCCGTCGCGGTTCTTGGCCGGACTGACCGATGACGCCCGTTTGCGTGCGTTCTCCCTGCGCCTTCGCCGTACTTTGGTGGATGTGACGGGGGATGAGGGGAGTGAGAGCTCGGAGCGGAGGGGGTCGTTTGTGTATGCGCGGGGGGAGCACTGATGGAGGGGAGGCGTCGAGAAAGAAAAAGATGTGCAAATGGAAAAAGGGGGCGGGTACGCATGAGCAAACACACAAGTAAAGTGTGGGGTCAAAGGAAGGACAAGAAAAGAAAAGCTAATTAGTAAAGCGCACAAAAGATGAGCAGCACTCAGGCCTAGTCTACTGCAGTGAGTTCAGCTGGAAGCAACTGGGAAATCTCGTCAGCCATTAAGAAGTATTTTAACAAAAGGAAATAAAACCACAAAAAATACTTCAAAGGATGCAGAAGCTCTGAAGAAACAACATTTTCTACTTTGAATAAATTACCCTCTCTTTGAACCAAACACTGAAAAAAAAACCTTTAATCCAACTTCAATCAGCGAGGCTGCGGTTTACCTTCGTGTCGTGTCTGAGCGGCGTTGTGACAGCCGGCTCTTGCGTCTCCGCAGCATCCATCTTAGCGTCCTCTCTCTCCGCCTTCTCTTCCTCTGCCTTCTTCTCCTTCGTTACCGTAGTGATGATGTCTCCCTTGCTGATGACTTTAGCCGCACCGTCTGCGGCGCTGTCCTTCATGAGAGTCTCGTGGTTCTCCATAATAGGTGCTGGAGGACAAGGAACGAAAATAGATTCAACAAGGGGAAATTTTTTTATTGATGCAGCTGTGAAATCTCAGCGATGAAGTCTTTAGGCTTTCAGGTGCAGGGGAAGTTTATCACATTACAGAACTTTCGAGAAAGAAGCAAAAGAAGCAGAAAAGTTTCCCCAAAAGCTGAACAATGGAATCTAAAATAAGCATAACCCAAAATACCCCAGATGAAAATAAACAGGACAAATGCTGGAAAAGTTCTTGCTCATGTTTGCTCATAAATCAAACCCCTGAGTGCTCCTTACCGCCGTCTAAACTGCGGGACATGTTGTAGCGTTTGCTGGAGGTGCGTTCGAAGAAGGGGGCGGGTCTGATGATCTGAGAGCTGGCCCTGCGGGTCTGAGCCTGCGTTCTGCCGCTGTAGCGGAACTTGGAGCCGAGGCTGAGGAACTTCTTTGGAGGAGCTTCCGGGGACACGAGCCTGTCACGAGTCACAAACAGCCTCGTTAATCAAAGTGGAGCTCCGGCATGTTTCAGATACGCACCGCGAGATTTTAAAAAACTCATTTAAAGCGTCTGCAGAGAGACAGCTTCATGCTTGGTTTGTGACTCTGAAAAACCCAGAGGAGCAGTTTGTGTTTGAAGCTGAACAGACAGTTCGCATGTTGCCAAACGAGCGACCAACAACTGTAACGTCTCATCACATCTTTATCAACACCTTCATGTTAAACAAGGCTCCGGATCATGGAGAGAGAATCTAACTCTGGATAAAACAGAATCGACATTAAGTCTCTGAGAAGATTATCTGTTTAACATTGATTGAATTAACACCCTTGGCTGAACAGTGAGTGTTTCCCATAAACTCCAACCTCACCAAGCAGAGCAAACGTAACCTGGCTCTTCATTTTATTGATCCACTCTGTAATCTGTTTAACACAGTTCATCCTGCAACAATCACAATGTATATAATGTAAATATTGCTTAACCTTTGATACTACCTATTAACCTATTATTTTTCTTACTTGTTCATCATATTAAGAACTATGATAAAACTGAATTTCTCCCTGGATTAAATGAAGTGTTTCTGATTTTGATTTTAGTCTACAGCTAAGCAATCAGAAGAGCAGTAGTTGCCTGTACCACAATGAAAACCTAAGTAAAGGTTTCACAAATTAAGAAATACTTCATCTTTTAGCACATCAACATCGTTTTGCCATAAGTATTAAGACCCTGAAAAGATACTGGACCCTCTTACTTCACTTTGTACCAAAAGGCTGCTCTTCTGATTCAACCTTTCAAACAAAGTTTATTGTAGCATTGTAGCATTATTTAAACAGATTCATGAATTTAATCTCACAAATTCACGACTATTCTTGCAAAATTACGACTTTATTCCTGTATATGAATGACTTTATTCTCGTAAATTTATGGTTTTCTTCCCATATGAGATTAATCTTGTGAATTTACCTACTTTTTTTTAACCTGCCCCTAATCTTCCCTTGTAGAAAACAGCCACTTCTTACTCTAAATTTGTGCTCTTTTATGTCCTATAACATATAAAATCAATGATTGACAAACTGTACAGCTATTATCAGTCAAATTTGAAGTGTTATTTACCAAAAAATTAACCTGCAATATCCTCTTTAAGATCACTTAGTAAGTTCTTACAGGTCCTTTAACAAGGACAGTGCATGTTTAGGTCACCAGAGTTTGAAAAAAGTGAATATTTTAATTGTTGTAGCCTTGATATTTTACCCTTTAAAGCTACAAAACTTTACTTCTTGGATTGCATCTTGCAGTATGGTGCAGTTTGTGGTGCTAACTTTAATGTCAGCTGTGTCTGGTTTTAAACTGACATAAAAGCACCCAAACTAAGTGATGAGTGGGTCTGTTTCTTACCTGAAGAAGGTGTGGTGTTCCACACAGACCTTCCAGAGTCTTTTAGCAGCGCGGTGGTTTGGAAGCTTGAAACCAATCGTGCTTTCAAACTGCTCAAACTGCAACAGAGACGAAAACAGGACGATCACAGTCGTTACACTCATTAGTGATTGTTTAGGATCCAGATTTATTCATGGAGCTCTATTATAGTCTTTACTATCATTAAAGAAGGAGAACTGTGTTTTTTAGTCTTTATTTTGACCCTCTGGTGCCCCCGTAGTAGCTTTACATAACTTTTAATTGAGTTTTGATACATACAAATATGGACAATCAGTTTTTCAGTGAAATACAATGAGGTTTTTTTTTTTTTAGACGAATGAGAAGAAGACAGAAAAAAAGGGAAAAGAGAAAACTTGAACAACACAGAGTGAGCTTGGCCGTTCAACAAGTAACAAAAATGAAATAAGAATAGTGAATTATGAGGTAACTATCATATTATACAAAAGGGTTGTGGAAGGACAATAAAAGGAAAAGAGTCGATCAATAAAATCATATGAGACCAGTGTAAGCTTTACATAATTTAAACCTATAAAAACCTCTATCTTCTCACACTACTGTTTTAGAAAATCCTGATTTCAGTTGAATCAGCTGCGATCTTTTAAAGGCTCTCAGCTCCATAAACCGTCTGTAAGGGGCCGAACTATGGGTGCACCTTGGTGTTTGAGGCCCTGCTCCCCCAAAGTGTCATGAACCTCATCATTCCAGCGAGTCTTGTGAAGTTCTTGAGCTAAATTGAGACTTAATCGGCCAGTTTAAACAACACCTTCATTAGTTGTGTTTCTGTCCAAGCTGAATATCTCTTGACCTTCCTGGAAAAAGTAATCCCAGTGTTTTTAATTTGGAGTGTTCTCACCTCGCCGGGTCTGATTTTGATGTAGAAGTTGTTCCTCTTGTAGGAGATCTTGAGGATTTTGGGCCAAGCGAATCTGTTGATCCGCAACCTGTCTCTGTAGATGAGCAGGCCGCTGGCACAGACTCCCAACATGATCTCTACGCCCTCAGAGTCCTGCAGAAACAACACCAGCGAAAATAAATCAACCCAACTGTTAGAAACTCAAACAAACTACTCAGAAAAGTGTGACTCTGGCGCCAAAACTCGCTCTCCGCTGGCGCCTCGTGTAACATAAAGTCTACAGGATCTACGGGGGGAGATGAGGGGCCAGGTGCAGAGCAGAGGAAGAAGGCATTAACTAGAGTGTAGTTTGTGGTAATAACAGGGTAAAGCAGGCAGGTGGAGAGTGGAATCAGGCATCTTATCTTCTCTATGCAGGCTGTGGCGACGCTGGATAAAGACTCAAGGAGGGGACTGCATGGCAACAGCAGCGACAGTGAAGTGTCGGGAAATGGTGGGTGAAGCACAAAAACTGCGCTCTTCACTGCACAAAGCACGAGATGAGCAAACCAATGGTGATGTTTTTTTGGTCCAAAGCAGGTTTTTTTTTTTAGAAAACTACTGGAATGACTACGATGGAATGTAACCATGCACATGTAGAAACCAAACACACACACGCACGCACACGCACACGCAGGTAAGCACACGAATCACAGCCTCTTACCTCTCCCTCAGCTGGAGCCAAGCTCTCATAGAGTCTGCCTACCAACTTTGCATTTAATGAGAAAGGAGAAAAGACAGAGATTTGCCTCGTGTGTAAAAACATCCAACACTGATCTGTCTGTGCTCGGTTTGATCTCTGTCATCTCCTCGAACCTCTGACGGCAATATCCTCCTCTGCACTGATTTATCCCTTCCTTTTGATAACTGCTCCGTATCAAGACGGATGACTGTAATTTTCTTTATAATGACAGCCATCCTGTCGCTCTAACCCACCTCTCTCTCTCTCTCTTTCTGCCCGATGATACCATGAGATTAGCAAGAAAATCATTAAACTCAAGCTGGGCTCCAGACCCCACCACCTTTCCTCCACCTTTTCTCCACCTCCACCCTTCGGCCCATGAAATCCACACAGGCAGCGGTGACGTCATGTCAGTCAATCAGCAAGACAGCAGTGGCATGTTAAACTGAGGCAAGCCGTGATGTTTCAGAAGCAGCAGTGTTTGTGGAGGCAGCGTGAGTGAAAATGTGAAAACAAAACATTTTTTTATATTTAAAACATCACTGCAAGTCTTCTTAATGCTCCTCAGAGACACAAACCATTAAACATCAAACCATTTCACAACAAAACTTGAAGGAAAAAGTTCATATTTCACCCTCACATGTCAGTTAATCACATCATTTTTCTAACTGTAAATTCTGTCTCTGATTAATGCTCCACTACCTGGATGTAAACAAGCATAGCTGTGCCTCTTTAAACTGGTGCACAACCACTTGGAAAAAGTGTTAATGTCTTATCCTTTAGTAGAAACTATCTTGTTGGACTTAAAATGAGCCAAAAAACCAACTATCTAAAGTAGATTATTCCTTTTCATTCAGATATTTGGATTTTTAATTTGTGACAGACAGGTTGGTGAAAATGAGGTTTAGGTCGAATTGGAAAATACTCCTAAAGAAGTAATAAAAACAATCACTGCATTTGTGTTTCATTTCATGTTTAGCTTGCAAAAAAACCACACACACTAAAGGCAACAAGTGTCTTAAAATAAGTGATTTTCTTGGACTTGTCAAGTAAATGTGGCTCATATTAGACATTTTTTTTAATTAAAAATAAGACACAAACACTTGTTTGGGTTTTAGTTTTTGCAGCATAAGTGATAAGTTATCTACACAGGCTTTTTTTTTTTAATTTCTACTGGGGCTATGTAATCATATCGATATTGAGATATGAAAATTCAAGATATTAATATCCCAATATCAAAGATATCAATATGTAGATTTTCCCAGCTCCCCTTGCATGTAAAGCTCAGATAGTTGATTGATTATTGGGGATTTTCTGTTCATGTTGATGACTGACAGTGATCTCTAATCAATTAACCGCACTTTACAAATCCTGTTATGTCATGATGCTTTTATTTTTCTGAAAAATGGTTAGTTTTCATTAAACCCAGAGTCATATTGTATCGTTTGGCCCTAATTTTTACATGTTAATAAATCACAGAGAAATAAATTAATGTTTTTTTTTAAGGATCCCTACTCTTATGGATTTGACAAGAAAGAAAATATGAAGCTACAAAGCAGCTGCTCAGTTTATCTCAGTATAAAAAGTGTAAAAACTCAACAAAAATCTGTGATAGTTGAACACACTGCTCTTATTTTTGCCCCCAAACTTTTTAAACTGTGCAAACCTCGTGCTGATAAATGGATTTTGGACTGAAAAAGCTCACAGTGACTCGTTACCTTGGCGTGATGGAGGTCGACGCCGTACATTGACAGTTTCTTGGCGTTTTCCAGGAAGTGCATCTCTGCCTCGGCTGGCGTCATCCCCCTGACGGAGCAGAAAGAAACGGGTCATGTGAGGTCAGGACGAGATACTTTGATTAACGAGAATATGCAACACTTTAGGTGAAGGGTCCCATAAACGTAACAAAGAGCTCATTCGCAGCATTACACGCTATAACAGCTCCAGAAAATGGCTTCTGCTTTATGGATGCTGTTAAGGGAAGTGCAGAGCCGTTTTCAGATTGATGGGCCTGAATCTTTGCTCCGTCACCGCCGCGCTCCACCCTCCCTGGCTGCTACACACGACTAAATCAAATTACACACGAATCATTGTAATACACGCTGAATAAACGGCTCAGACAACCAACAGGCAGATATAATCATTTCTGGGAAAATACAAATCCAGAGTCCGGGGACGTGCTGCTTCACAGAGCAGATTATAATTTCAGACTGAGGGACTTTCAGATCAACGATTTAAGGTTTTAAGCTTTAACATCAATTAACTTTATACCATAAGCAACAAGCATGTCAATAAATCCCTTTAAAGATCGACCTGTTGCTTTTTTATCCATCCTGAAACATGATGATCTGCTGATGGCTGACTTGTTCCTGTCTGTGATTTATCAGATGTTGATATAAAAACAAGATTATATCATCGGAAGTTAAGAGATAAAAAATTTATGACAGGACGTCTCATGCAAGCAAGGTTTGTGTATCTTATCTCTTTTATCCTTTAATATTTTAGATTGTTTTTTCTCATAATTTTGACTTTGATCTCATTTCAAATCATCTTGCTACATCAAATTCAGACTTTTCATCTTTTGTATTTGACTTTTTAATCCCATTACTCAACTTTGGACTTTAAATCACGATTTGAAAGTTTATTTATCTCATTATTATGACTTCAATCCCAGTATTTTGACTTTTTATATGAGAATCTTGGGGTTTACACTCATACTTCTCACTTTTGTGTCACAAATTTTGCATTTTCATCTTCTGTATTGGACTTTTTAATCTTACAAAACAACTTTTGATCCCACAAGTTTCAATTTATCTGATAAATTGGACTGTATTTTACAAATTTAACATCTGATCGCATTATGTTGACTCTTTATATGCCAATTTGGGGATTTACACCCACGATTTTTACTTTTGAGTCACACTTTTTACTTTTCATCTTCCGTATTTGACTTTTTAATCCCATATTACAACCTTTGAACTCACAAGTTTGTATTTTTCATCTGATAATTTGGACCATATGTCACAATTTCAACATTTGATCTCATTGTATTGACTTTTTACATGACAACTTTGGGATTTTACACTCACAATTTTCACTTTTTGAGTCACATTTTTGCCTTTAATCTTCCGTATTAGACTTTTGAATCCTATAAAACAATCTTTGAACTCACAAGTTTGAATTTTTCATCTGACAATTTGGACCATATGTCACAATTTCAACATGTGATGTCATTATCTTGACTTTTTATACGACAATTGTGGGATTTTACACTCAAAATTTTCACTTTTTGAATCACATTTTTTACTTTTCATCTTCCGTATTAGACTTTTTAATCCTATAAAACAACCTTTAACTCACAAGTTTGAATTTTTAACTGATAATTTGGACCTTATGTCACAAATTAATCTTCTCATCTCATTATTTTGCTTTTTAATCTTAAAATTTTGACTTAAACATCACAATGTTGCCTTTTGATCTCCCAATTTTTGACTTATCGTTGCACAATTTTGACATTCTATCTCACAATCTCTATCTTTAGATTTATAATTTTGACTTATTTTGACTCATTTCACGATTTAGAAATCTCAAAATTTGTCTTTCAGTCTCAAATTTTGGACATAATATCTTACAAGTATGACTTTCAATCCAAGGATCTTGGCTTTTTAACTCAAATTTAATCATTTGTCACAACTTAAACCTTTTATTTCATAATCTTTGCTTTTTATATCTCAGCTCTGACTTTCAATCTCATCTTTAACTGTGTCAGCATGGATATAACTGTAGATTTTAAGTAGATTGTACATATTTTATTTTATTTTTGTTTATTATTTTATTATCTTATCTTCTTGTATTTTATACTCTATATCTTATGTTTATATTTCATTTTCGATGTATAGGATGCACATGTTAATATTTGTACTTTCTATATTCTAAACACTGTCTGAATGGGAGTAACTGTAACTGAAAGCAATTTCCCCTTAGGATCAATAAAGTATTCTGATTCTGATTCTTTTTGACTTTTTAACTCACAGTTTCACAAGATTCGTTTAAATTTTTCATCCATCATCTTAAAACTAAAACTGCAGGGATTCATTTTACACTTTTAATTCTTTGATTTTGTTCTTGTTTTCTATCACATTAACCTCCTTAACACGATTAAATCAGTGGATATAACATCTGTGCTGTGTGAAAGGGAAATATCTGCTTCCTTTTTCTGATTAAAAGTGAGAATTTCCACTTTTTCCATTTATTCCGTCATTTCAGAAGTCAGAGAAATGTATTCGTAAAAATAAGAGCTGATTTTTATACCTGATGTTTGCATGACAGGATGCAGGTTGAGATTTCTGTCCGTAAAGAATCGATGTACTCGTCTAAATCTCCTCACATTATCGCCAGTAGACTTTGCAAATTCATGCTTGAATGCATTATTCATAGTTTCCCAGAAGCCTCTGTGTGTGTGAAACTAAATTATCCATCCTTATCTCACTCAGGGATGTCTTAAATGTTCTTCCTCTCAGTCTAAAGAGAGTCGGCGTAATGAGTCTGAGACTAACTTGTAGGTCTTGTGAAGTTCCATGACTTTCTCCTCGAGCTCTTTGGTCTGGTTCGGTGCGAAGCGGAGTTCGCTGATGTAGTCGCTGCCTAACTCCTCGGGGTCGTAGTCTCCCAGTTCGGACTGCGCCGTGTAAGATCCCAGCACGGTGTGGGTGGCGAAGGAGCAGGGCAGCCGGCCTGAAACCACATCGTCTCTCAGCTGCAGACACAAGTAGTACCTGAGGGAAGAAGAGGAGGAGGAGGAGGAAGGATTTTTTTTACTTCTTTCACAACATTCTCAGCCATAAAAATCTGTCCAATAAAACCCAAACACTGCAGAACGGAGGTTACATGACACTCTGCGTGACCCTACCTTGTGATATCCTCGGTGAGCTGGGAAGGGTCTGGAGGATAAAACTTCACATTGAAAGCAAAGTTCCAGGGACCAGCTGAGAGGCAGAAAGAACATTAAATTATCTCAGCAGCGATTTATAGTCGCACAGGCCTCGTTTGGTTTGAAACATTGGAGTGGCTTTATCGAATTACTGAACTTACTTCTGATCTGCTTCTTCAGCTCCTTGCAAGGGTCCAGCCAATTCTACAGAAGACAAAAAGCATTTATGAGTGTGAGCACAATACTAAAACTCTCATAATCCTTAAGTGCACCAAAGAGGGCTGTTATTTCTCTCTTTGGTATTGTACTTTGTACTTTAAGAGCTGAACTTTTGAGAAGTTTTAATGTTATTCTGTGATTGTTAGCACATCAGGATTTTCCATAAGTCTGTCTTAAATGATCTGATGACACCAGCCTCCTGCTCATCTGTGCTGCTGAGTCTGGTGTCTCTACATTTGTCTGACCAGAGGTGGGAAATTGATTTTTACATGTGGCCACATGAGAAACCTGAGTTGTGTCAGAGGGCCACACCAACAATGACATGAACTTAATTCAGCTTGGTTTCAACTTTTTCCCTTTGTAAAATGCACTTACCCATATACTTTAAGATATATTCCTAAATACAGTACAGGCCAAGAGTTTGGACACACCTTCTCATTCAATTTGCGTTTTCTTTATTTTTATTCCTATTTTCTGGACTGACTGACTTAATTTCTTAAAGTAATGATGGCCACTTGTTTTTCTTTAGTTAGCTGATTGGTTCTTGCCATAATATGAATTTTAACAGTTGTCCAATAGGGCTGTTGGCCGTGTATTAACCTGACTTCTGCACAACACAACTGATGGTCCCAACCCCATTGATAAAGCCAGAAATTCCACTAATTAACCCTGATAAGACACAGCTGTGAAGAGAAAACCATTTCAGGTGACGACCTCTTGAAGAAAGCCAAAAGTATACAAAGCAGTAATCAGAGTAAAGGGTGGTTATTTTGAAGAAAGTAGAATATAAAACATGTTTTCAGTTATTTCACCTTTTTTTGTTAAGTGCATAACTCCACATGTGTTCATTCATAGTTTCGATGCCTTCAGTGAGAATCTACAATGTAAATAGTCATAAAACACATTGAATGAGATTATGTGTCCAAACTTTTGGCCTGTACTGTACGTAAGAACCAGTAAGAACAAAAACAATCATTGCATTTGTGGTTCACTTCATTTCTAGCTTGTTAGTCCCTACAAATACTGCAAAAACTTTCTCAAGAGAAACAACAACTGGAACGTTTTTCACTCCATTTGACCTCTTCAGCAAAAATTCAAGCATTGAAATCTCGATTTCTGAGGTGACTATGGAAAGCAGGAGGGTGATAATCACTTAAAGAGGATCTTGTTGTATTAGTCATGTACTAATCTGTGACTGACTTCCTGCGGGCCACACAGAGATGCTCAAAGGGCCGGATATGGCCCGCGGGCCTCAAGTTGCGCCCAGCTCTGGTTTTGACAGTACCTCGCAGATTCTCTTCGGTTAATCAAGCACAGTGATATCGTTGGGCCTCATTCACTAATAAATGTGCATGAATGTTCTTACTCTTCACATAAAATAAGTAAAAATGCAAAATCAAAGTCATATCAATGACACTTGCATACTTTTGTTTTCACCACCATATTAATGAATCAGAATAATTCCAAAATTAAAGGCGCATGCCCAAAACCTGGGAAGGAGGGATGAGGCAGACACATTCATTAACACACATGTATAGAGCCTCATAGATGGCGATTGAGCAGGATTATTCACGTGAAAGTTGAGATTTAGTTTTTTAGAAAAATCCTGCAGACCCTACCTTTAACTGTAGGCAAAAATGATTAAAATTAAAAGAGAATTTTTTTTACATTTGTTCTGTGGGGGCTAAGTCTCTGTTAACGTTGCATAAAAAGTAAGGAAATTTGCACATTTGCATGTGATTAGTTTGCCAAATCTTCTCTGCCAATGCCAAAACGCTTATAAAGAAATAACACACCAAACATAAATTGTATTACTTTTTGTGCTGAGTTAAAAAATGAGTTTTGTTTCTTGGATTGAGCTACTGAAATACACCAACTTTCTAATTTACTGTAATTGCCTCTATGGCTTATAGGCTATGGTCAGTATGAGTGTATGATGGATTTTCCTTTACCTTCTGGTTTTCTACGTCTCTGTACGTGATGCCAAAGTAGTCCCTCTCCAGGAGATTGAGGTGTTCACACACTTTGTCAAAAAGCACTTGGCCCTTGGATCGTTTCTGTAAAGGAGAAACAAAAATATTTATAGACACTTTATCATGCTTTGAGTCATTACTGTTAAAGGTTAATTCCACTAAAAATCAACCAGCAATAAAGAAAGTGGTTCACAGGTGTGGAAACTGCTTTTTAGTACCAATGTACTCAGTTTAGTCACATGTTTGTGTGTCCACATTTAAACGCTGTGCTTCAACATTTTATGTCAGAGTACATGCAGGTTTTGGCAAGAGACTTTTTAAGACCTTTTAAACACCCCTTTGAATGAAATTTAAATCCAAAAAGACGTAAATATAGTCAATGTTGGTGGATCGTGCTGTATTAAAACCAAATCATAGCAGGTGTGTCACTTAATGAGACTCATTCAAGTTTACCTTTTGTCTTTTTATTGAACATAAATTGATCCTCAGTGCTGAACAAATTATATCAGCAGCTTGTAAGACAGTATATACTCTAACTCTCCTTCTCAAAAAGTCCCACAAAACAAATAAAATTAAAAAAAACATGAACAAATCCTGTCCTGGCAAATTTAAAAGACTTTGAGTAATTTATTTAAGATCAGAATATAACACTTTAATGAATTCAAGACTTTTTAAGGATGTGTAAGAACCCTGTAGGCTGATTACTTGATTCACAAAATGAAATAATGTCATTTTCCCAGATCGAAACAAACTTTGGTAAAAATGTCTGTGTTTTAATTAATGTCAATCTGAGCTGTGATTTTACAAAGTAAGTAAGTAAAGTTTCATGAGCAATGAGAGAAAAATGCTGTGTAGTTGATTGTTTTTGTATCAGATTTGAGGAAAATCAACTTAAATTAGATTATTTTCCTGCAGATTATTTCCCCTTAAATACCCTGATCTCCATCCTCACATTAAAAATGGAGGCAGCACCATGATACAGCACATTACACTGTGTCCGTCCAGCATTTCCAGCACCGTCCAACCCTCACTTCACCAAACGTCTCACTCTGGATCGATTCCTTCTATAAAAAGCATCAGAGTATAAATACACCTCCATATCCCTGCGTCAATGTGAACATTAACCATTTGAAAGCTCATTGACTGAATGTCCTCTGGTCCTTTTACCTCCTGAGATATTTTGAGGGCTGAGTTGCCACACAGAAAGCACAGAGCTGAGCCAGCTCCTCATGTGACAAACATCCAAACAGCTTCCTCTGGCAGCAGGAGCAATAAACACTCAGTACAGTAGCAGTCTGAGACAGTTTCAGACAGAAAAATCTGACAGAGCTGCTTTTCTAACTCAAAGATCCTCTTCGGTATGCAGAGTTGTGCTTTGAAGAGACAAAAAGGATTTTCAAAAACAAGCCTCTGAAAAATAACAACAACAACAGCAACAACACGCAGAGATGTGAGATTTTTATCTCCTCTCTGGAGACGTAACACGCTCTGAGTGAAGCCGGGGAGGTTCAGCAGCTCTGTGCCCAGAAAATGATAGGAAACAATTAGCACCAACATTTTTCCCATGGGAGGAAACAGACTGGAGCTGGAAAACGACAAGGTCAGGGGGATAAAAATGTCCAATCTTGACACTTTGGGCTTGTTTCTAATAGAATAAGAGAGAAGGAGGATAAAGAGGAGGAGGAGGAGGAGGAGGAGGACAGCTCCCTGGCTATTATCTAAAGGATCCTCTGACCTCGATTGTACTTTTTCTGTCCAACACTGTGAGCTGAGCTGGATGATGTCTGCTGTATTTTATCTCCCGCTGTCAGGACACCTTCAAACATCTGATTGCTTTAGTTTCAGGTCTAATCAGTGTTTAAAGATGCTAGTTCTACATTTTCTTTATCATATTCAAATAAGAAACCTGTCATCTGAATAACTTGAGTGCCTTTACGTCCCTTAAGAGGCAAAGGTTTGTTTTTTCCTGGTAAACAAACATGGACTAAGAATTAATAACCTTATACATAGAATTTTAAATGGTTTACCTAAATGTTTCATTATTGCATTGAAATTAAAGCTTCGAACGAACAATATCATATCAAATCTGTGTTTTTTAACATCCAGGTATTTTCAATTCCCTCTAATTTACTTTTACGGATACTTTTGTCCACACAAAAAAAGGGCAAATCTGTCAAAGGGTGTGGCTTTAAGCATGCCAGACCCACAGATGGCAGTGTCACCCAATCAGAATGAATCCTCTCATGGTGCAGATTCAGTCTTTTCTTCCAGAGATTAAAACATAGTGTCAGGATCTTATGTTTGGATCAATAAAGAGGTTTGCTTTTCAATGTCAGTATTAAGATGCACTTGAAGAAATAAGCAAGCAAGAAGTGTTTGCATCAGCATTAAAGTCCAAAGCATTACTGCCTGTCATAACATTGCATATGTGTGACATCAACGGCTTCTTTTTTTTTGTGTCACAAGCTGTGACGTTTAAGATCCAAAAACTCTGAAATCTTTGATTTGGCCAAGGTTTGCAGTTTTACGTCACCAGAAACGATCTTTTCCAAAGTTTCATGGAGATGATGGGTCTAAATGGATAAAAACAAACGCTGTTTGGTCCAAGAAATGAAGTTTGAAATATCTCAAACATAATAAAAAATGCCAAGATTCACTTTCTTGGTGCGTACTTTTCCAGCTCTAATGGCATCACTTATCACTGATAAAAAGCAGACTATGTGATTTTATTTTAGCAAATATCATTGAAAAGAAAGATTTGTTTTTAAAACACAACTTTTTGTTTTCTTGCAGTGTAATATCCAGTGAACAAAGTAACTGTAAAACTACAAACTGAGTTTTTAAGTGGATTAAAGCACTGTAAAAATGTACTGTAAAATCAAACGCACTCCAGGTTTCTGTACAGTATCCATTTGCAACTTTAATGTTTTTGACAAAACTCTCCTGGATTCCAGCAATAAAAAATGGAAACACCAATATTTTGAAAAACCTCTCGATGGTAAAACATTTTCACGCTCTTATGAGTTGGTTTTTCTGAAGTTTTGATATTGAAGTTCACCACTAAAGTGCAATGGAAACACCTTTTTAGCAAAAACATGTCACCGGACGCGAATAACAGACGTCTCTATGAACTCCCCAGCCTCCTCTCCCAGAATACATGGCGGCTACCATACATATGGGCTCTTGGGTTCATATTTGACTCCCTAACCTTCCTCTACTCCAACATCAGCAACAGTTATGCCCATCGAAATGCCATTTCAGCTCTTAGAATGTTTTTTATCCATGGTTACCATTGGTTACAGTCTCCTTACTTCTTCTGCAGTCCACAAATTGAATCTCACAGGACGGGATTTTTCTCAAGGTGTGCTCAACTCTAGTCGTGCTGGAAACACCTGCAAGGTCCAATAGTACTTTATCTAAACTTCAGTAATATTGCTTTTTATTTTGTGAAAAGGTGCAATAGAAATGCATCGGTTGTTACCCAGTTTGTGAGCACTGACAAACTCTCATCATCAAAACCCTGTGACCTGACCTTAAAAAACTAATTCAAACAAAAAAATCATTGCTATGTGCTTGATTTTGTGTCGCTGCTCTTTCTGAAAAGGAGCCTGATTCTGATTATTCAGAACAGACGAGACGTCAGCGGCTCAGGCGGTGTGTGGACCTAACAGAACAAAGACTTACTCCAGCGCCTTGACCAGACCTGAATTTGTTCTTTTTTTTCTGTTGAGCTGCAATCAGACCTCACGGTGCCCTTTGAAACTTTACTAACAATGACTCATGCAATCACAGGTCTTATAAAAGAAGGAAAATGAGGGATAAATATAGCCAGGATGACCCTTGACTTAATAATTACCAAATGATATTAATATGTGCCAAGAAATTATTGTTAACAGGAAATTAAAGTGTTGATACAAAAGACTTTGGGCTTATGAACACAACCAGCGTTCTTGGATGTAGAATTTATCTTCTTATTTAAATTCAGTGTGCAGGAATACTTTGTATTTACATTTTTAAGCCACCGCACAATCAACTATTTGGTATGAGATTTAAAAAAGCGTCGGTCACTGAGACATAAAGGAAAGAAATCTGGCTTTTAGGGAGAACAACCAACAAAACATGGGTTGGGACAAAACCAAAGAAAAATGTGAATTCTTCTCAGTTTGGAGGCTTTCAGGACAAAAAAAAGATTTGATGAGGATTTTAACCACTGGTATAAGTCATGTGATGAGCCTGTGAAACGTTTGGAATAGAAAATATGTTTAATTCCTTCTGCAAATGATAAAAGCTTCCTGCAAAGATGCAGGTTTGCCGTTTTTGTGTCTCACTCCGAGTCGCCTCTTCTCACACACCGTCTAATACAAGATAATCCAAGGTCAGCTTTGAGCTCTCTTATCTAATGTGTGAGTGTGTGTGTGTGGGTGTGAGGAGGGGTCAGACTTGTGCCAAACATCCTCGGCGCTGGCGGTCCAAGCGTTTGGGGGGGAAGCTGGGGGTGCAGAGAGGTGGGATGCGAGGATTACAGCGTCGTAAACAGATGGGACGTTGTGATTCATTACTCCACAGTTGCACCAGACACGCGCTGAGAATGTGTGACATTGAAGAAATCAACACCATTTACTGAGATTAGTCAGATCTGTCAAGTTAATTATAGACGGATAAACCCATGAGATGCATCATTACGCCTCCAATGGGTTCCCGATAGATTAAAGAAGATTTGAAGCCCATTATAATGAACGTTATGTTGTTTACTTTGCAAGTCCGCAAGATATTTAAACAACTGTTCCTCCAAAGAGTTTGTGCCTCTGAGAGCCCTTAAAAAAGCAGCTATTGTCTCTTTACTAATTGGGAAAAATCTAACTCTTCAACTGGAAATGACATTTCAAACATTTTCTAAATGACTTCCTCTTACTTGAAGAGAGGGAGTTGAGCTTGTTTTAGTGTCTAGTTTGTCCCTCTGGTATCCCTGTAGTATCTTTACATGATTTACAGCTCAATCCCTAATTTCTTCTTCCTAGTGTTTTAGAAAACCATTACTATTACTTCAGCCTCTGTCTGAAATGGCTTTCCCTCTAGGGGCTGATGGGGGCGGGGCTACAAGCAGACCTTGGTGTTTGAGGCCCACTCTAGGAGATCATATGATGACCTCATCATTTCTGCAAGTCTGCAAATCTCGTGCCTGTGATCATGTGGTATTTTTGGATTGGACTTCCAACTGTTGTTTCCGACTTGTTCCTTTATATCATAGCTCCAGACCGTCCCTAAAACTTGGGTCAGTGGGAGGAAATTCTTTACCGAATCATGCATGTGTGACCAGCAAAATTGTAATTTTTTAAAATGTATTATTGAATATTTTTGTTGCTGCTCCACACTTCTGCCCACTTGTTGGCAATAACTCACAAATAGGCTGGTTTGCCAATCGACAGTAAAGGTGGGGTCTGCAGGAATTCTTGTTTTGTTGTTTGTAAACACAACATCCAAACTAGGCTCCTCCTCTGTGGCTCAATGCACGCACACTACCCACACTCGCCAGCCCAGTGAGCACCTGCAGCATCACGTTTTTACATGAGAGGCTTAGAAGCTGTCCACCTGACTTCCTGCAAATGAGGTAAATGAGGTATCCTGCACATATTGTATCATTTTTTTCTGTGCTATGACATCTCCCACCCCTCCACTTTTTAGGAAAATGCTGCAAACCCTATCTGTAAGCACAGTACGGCACTACACAGCTACACACACACAGTTGCATGTAAAAGAAAAGAGGTTGCTAACCAGTATGCGTTATTTACACTTAATTACACAACAAACTTCCTGAAGAAGAATTTTAAGTAAAATATACTGATTATGAGCAATAGAATCTAATTTCATGCTTCTAATATTCTTAATTTTAGCAAATGGAATGAAAAATATCACTTTTTTTAAGTCAAAACTACTTAGAATTAGAGAAGTATGATTAAGATAATTCTTGATTTTTGAGCATGGGTTTGTAAAATTCTGAGCTGTTTGCTAAATAAACAGTGTCTTAAAAAGATGATTTCTTTGTGTTATTCTTAAATCAAGCAACTTGAGGTCGAGCTAAATCTTGAAACAAGTTTTAATGTTATGAAATTACATGTGAGAAAACCAAAGTAACTTGTTTTAACAGTTATCCACTCATTTTAGGATTCTCAGACTAATTAAGACAAAATTGAAACGTTCATGCTTTTTTTGAGATCTGATATAGTTTTAAATGCTAAAAATAAGTTTAAAAAAACATTAAAAACAAGATATTTTATTAAGCATGTCTCAAAGTAAGATTTTGAATCTCGGCAAGTGCACGATTATTTGCAGTGTACAAGAATGAGGTTACACACAGAGCAGAAGAAAGATGTTTTCGGAGGCTTTTTTCATGCTCTGTAGAGGATAAAACCTGGATAAGTACGTTAAAAAAATAAACCTCTGTAAGCTTTTATGTTTGGATAAATAGCGCTTCAGAAACACATTGTGTGAATCCGTCTCAAGGCCAACAAGTCCACACAGCCTCACATTTCCAGATCACTGTCCTTTAAAACCCGTCCTCAGCCACGGTGGGAGTAATTATGTCGACACAACGAGACTCAATGACACTGATTCCCTTCAACAAATGCTTCCATTTCACGGTCACCTCCTCACCACCGCAGAAACACTCAGCTAATCCCTCCACCAAAACCCCCGGTGAGGAGGAATCTGCTCAGAGAAGATTTGAGAAAAAGAAGGAGGAGGAGGAGGAGGAGGAAGTTCTTTTAACTTTGAGAAGAGGCTCAACTTTCTGGAAATATGTGGAGTAAAATGTCAAAAAACTTCTGTATTTATCCCTGAATTTTTAATCGTGGGAGAGAAAAAATGACTGTTGGTGGCAGAAAGAAGCGATTACGATGCAGAGCTTTGACGCTCACATTTTCCTGGACACATCATGAGTTATTTCTGAAAGCTGGAAACTTATAACTGGAGATAATGAGGAGGATTTTTTTTCCCCCCTAAGGGCTACATGAGTAAACCTGCACAAACAAAAACAATCAGTCGAGCAAATCCTTTAAAGATTTATCCCACCAATTGTGAAATCATCTGTGCTAACACATCTCTTATCTTGTTCAATTAAATTTAACACATTTAAGCTTTTTGCTGCAGCATCCAGCTGAGAGAATCTCGAACCCGTTGAACCTTTCTCGCCCCTCTCACCCATTATGAGCAACGATTCGCGCTCCACTTCTCCCCCACACGAAAACATGCCATTTCCATATTCAATTTCTCTACATTACGATAACAGCGTCACATTAACTACACAAAGACACGTGTTTTCTCCCTCATGTGTGGCTCCTCTCCTCCTCACAGGGTTTATTTCTGGAGGGCTTTGATGTAAGAACTCAACATTTAAGACGCGTTATATGAATAATTTGTTTTCTCTCTGGATGTTGCAGAAAAAGGTTTTCAGGGAGAACTAATTCCACAAAGCAATTTCACACAAAGCAAAATGTAAATGTGCAGAGAAATCCGTGAAATCCCTACTTCTAAGAGGAGCTGTCAAGAAAGAGAGCGTCTTATTCCTGGTTTTATAAAACAAGCTGGGAATCATAAGACTGAGGGACAGAAAATCCAGCATGCTGCAAGAAATGAGTTATTTGGGTCCTTGTGATGAATGCTTTCATGAGACACACTTAAAGAGGGGGTAGTGGACCTTTTTTACTCTTTATTCTGTCCCTCTGGTGTATCCACAGTAGCTTTCCATGATTTACAGTCCAAAGAAAATCCATATTTTTCTCACTCTGGTGTTTTAGAAAATCTCTTATTTCAGCCTCTGCCTGACACTCTTTGTTTGGATGCTGTCTCTTTAAGACTCCTGACTCCACAAACCCCTGTCCCTCTGATTGGCTGTAGACAGGCCTTGATGTTTGAGGCCCTATCCATAGAAGATCCTTAGTCGATGACTTATTTTAGCAAGTCTTGAGATGATTTAGTGCTTTTAGTTCTTTAACTAACTGTTTTTTTCAGTTTACAGATGGATTTAGGAATTTCTTTGATACATGAAAACTTAGAGGTTTTAAAATCTGCACGTTCGGTCTGAACATCTAGGATTGTTACTTTACATCCATGTTTAAAATATAGGACAGGAAAGTACCCCCTCTTTAAAGCAAAGCACCCCCTCTTTAGTCATCCTTAGCAAAAACGAGTTGCGTCATCATCATTAGATAAATATCAAACATGTTTGAACATTATTGGGAAGCCTCCGATTGTCAGGAGGGGCCGTTCGTGGGGCCGCCACCTGGGCCTGATCCTGTAGTGTGAGCCAAGCTTTAGAGAACGTTTTTACTGAAAATGAGACATCAACACTTGCTTCTGCTTCATTTTCTTTAGTGTAACCTGCAGAAAGGACCAAAGGCCAGTAGCACTAGCTCTGCCAAAGTTATCCTCACCATACATTTTATACCAACTCAGACCAAAAGTGTGACCTCTCACCTCGGCAGTGACTGTGTAGTCGGAGCCGTCCAGCAGTGTGACTTTACACTGCATCATCTTCACTTTCTTCACTCCTCTCAAAGGAGACCTGGACAGACGACTGGTGGACGACCTGTGAGAAGTCAGATCCTCGTCCTGCTGATCCTACGAGAATAAAAAAGAAAAAGGTTCATTATCAGGAAGGGTTTCATTTCTTTTTACACACAGCCAAAGTCTGTTTTTCTTTATTCATGAGAAAAACTTTACCCCTGCATGCAAAAAACTTTGGGGTTGAAAGAGTTCACACAACAGAGAGAAAACACCCTGAGCTCAGAGTTTGCCTCAGCCCGCTCTGGATGTCAGTTTCTTAATGTGGTCGTCTTTGACAAAACCGCTCGTTCTGTCACATGACAAACAGGGTCCTAAAAATAGAGGCAGGGACCCTGAGTGAATGTAATCGGGTCCCGCTGAGAAGAGCTGGAGGTGTGCTGCCATTTTGTCTTAAACAGAGAAAATCCAATTTTCCACTTGGATGAAAACAAAGCTGTTCCTGACTGACTTCATGCTGAATACGAGGCATTCGGCGACAGTTCTTTATCCTGCTTTTACAAACAAAGAAGAGTCAATGCATCTTTAATTTTTAATTTTAAAGTGTTTTTATCATGTTATGCTTCTCTACGTTAGCTCGAGAAGGCTAATTGACCACAGGGCATCATCCATCACCTCAGAGTGACAAATGAGGGCTGTTACTGTAAATCATGTTTATGTGAAACTAATGATCCAATTAATGAGTGACACCTTAACAAAGGCAGGTGTTAAAGATTTAGAAGTTCATACTGGCAAAAAAGGAGTTTGTTTTCAAAAGGATAATGATTAAATGGTAATAAAAACAGGTAGATTTTTTTAACTTAAAGAGGGGGTATGTTGCTTTAAAGGGGGAGTATTATGCTTACCCATATTTTTAACAAGGATACAGGGAGTCATATTGGCAGAAAATGAGTTTGTTTTCAAAGTAAAGTAACTAAATGTAATTAAAAATGAGTGTTTTTTTCTTACTTAAAGAGGGGGTATATTGCTTACCTATATTTTTCAACAAGGATATAGGAGGTCATATTGGCAGGAAAAGTTTTTTTTCCAAAGGAGAGTGATTATATGGAATTAAAAACAGGACAATTTTTTAACTTAAAGAGTGGTGCATACTGCTTTAAAGAGGGGGTATTGCGCTTACCCATATTTCTAACAAGGATATAAGAGGTCATAGTGGCAAAAAAAGAGTTTGTTTTCAAAGGAGAGTGATCAAATGGAGTTAAAAACAGGTAGCTTTTTTAACTTAAAGAGGGGGTATGCTGCTTTTAAAGAGGGGGTATTGAGCTTTTCCAAGTTTTAAACAAGGATACAGGGGTCATATTGGTAGAAAAAAAAGTTTGTTTTCAAAAGTGAGTGATTAAATCGAATTAAAAACAGGTAGCTTTTTTAACTCAAAGAGGGGTTAGGCCGTTTTAAAGAGGGGGTAATAAGCCTTCCCATACTTTCAACAAGGGTAAAAGAGGTCATTTTGGCAGAAAAAAATGTTTGTTTTCAAAAGTGAGTGATTAAATGGAATTAAAAACTGGTAGCTTTTTTTAACTTAAAGAGGGGGTATGTTGCTTTTAAAGAGGGCTATAAAGTTACAATGCTGGGTGGTCACTCTAAACGTGTGCAGAGTTTCAAATTGCTACATGTCGATATGTTGTAGAAATCACAGATTTTGTCTGTAATTTGTCTGTATCTTCTTGGTAAGGCCTAAAACACCAAGGTATGCTCATACCTCCGCTTCCAGGATCTGACCAATCAGAGGGGAGGGGGTTTTAGGAGCAGATAGTCTTAAAGAGACAGGGGCTAAAATGAAGTATGTCATACAGAGGCTGAAATAAGGGTTTTATAAAACACCAGAATGAGAAAAAAAGATAATTTTTTTTAGCTTTTTATCACGTACAGCTTCTGCAAGGACACTGGAGGGACAAAGTTAAAACTAAATAAAGCACAACAACCCCTTTTTAAGTAAATTGAGATAGATAACAGATGACCTCTTTCAGAAAGCCCCAAGTGGTTGCTCCATGAACTGCAGTTTTTAACATTTCTGCATAAGCTCCATATTTTACTACTGGAAGTTGCTGCTTAAATTTTAGCACAATAGCTTTTACCATTGCTCCAAACTGTTTTGTGAACATGACATAACAATAAGCTGAACCAGAGTGTTTGCTTCCATTCAATCATTTTCCATTTGGATTAAAAAACACGAAATCTTTCCCGAAGCTAGAATGAATAATAAGATATTAGAGGAGGAACGATGAACACATAAATCTTTGTCTTTTTAACTCCAGGGTGTGTGTAACATTTCTGAAATATCATCTAAATATTATTCCGATTGTTTTTCACTACACTGCTCTGTCCCCTCGCCCCTTTTCCTGCTCTCTCTCTCTCTCTCCTTGTAGCCGTCATGATTCACACATAAACTCATGCTCCATTTCTCTTTCCTCATGAAACATCCTATTTTTCCACATCAGGATAGAAGCCACGCAGCGGGGTCAGTGGGGTTGTGAGCATCAGCATCAGCGTGCTCAGATCACAGTTTCATGCTCCATCACATGGTGAAAAAAAATCTGCTTCATTTATTCTGCACGTCTGCATCCGCCTGTCCTCACTTTGGCCTTTTTTTTTTATTCTTTAAGATTAGTTGGATGAGAAACACACAAAAATCAACAAGTTTGAACTGAAGCCAGATGATCCTCCACCAAATTCCCAGATAAGACGATAAGCCAAAAGCTGAAAAATGTTTCTTAAATACAAAAATAATGAGAGCAGCTTAGAGATAATCCCTCCCCTAATGCGTGCTGAGAACCTCCGTTTACCAAATCTCACTCAGACCTCTTTAACCTTTCTGTTATTTAGCTCCCAGCACAAACGCATATTTAAAACATCAGTTCAGAGCAATTTTCTCAGGTGAAACAATTTTAGACCAAATCCCTCTGCATGTGCAGCCTATTTCTTCTGCAAACCACTAAACTAAAGGATAAATCAGGCCGTTCTTCACTCTGAAACAGCCTCCACCTGCAGTTTGGAGGCGCTGGAAATCCAATCTTTAGATCGATTAGAGAGAAAGCTCAGAAGTCTGCAGAGAAGCACTTAGTGTTCAGACAACATTTGGACCATCTCGGATAGAAAATGATCGGGCTGCGGGCTACACTCCACTACCTGAGAGAGATTTCTGGTTTCAAAAGGGTTTTTCTCTCTCTCTCTTCTGTGCAGAGATATAAAAGATCAATCTGGTCCAAAGTTCTGAAGGAAGAGTATGGGTTTTGCTTTTATAAAAAAAAAAAAAATCATTGAACTGCAGTTTTTGGAAGTCAAAATATCTGATCTACTGTCTAAAAATGGAGACACATTAATGAGGTCAATTGTTGCCCAAGGTTCAACTTTACACAGACACAAACCAAACCAAGGGTTTTCTTGTAATGTCTCGCTACCTAAATCTGGGCTGTTTGCATAAAGCTAAAGCTCTTTATATTCTGCAGAAACTCAACAATTCTTCCAGATGATGTCTTATAATGAAAGTATCCAGGGACACGTAGTCATCATAGAGAGTGAAAGTAAACAAAGATTCAACATAATGTTTGTTCAACTTTAGTTCTCTGGTCTGTGCTTTGAATTAAATTTTCTTTTTTATATATCACTGAATTTGCATATTTCCAGTTTAAATACAGTTGTGCCCATAAGTTAACATACCCTGGCAGAATTTATGATTTCTTGGCCATTTTTCAGAGAATATGAATGATAACACAAAATCTTCTCTTTCACTCATGGTTAGTGGTTTGGTGAAGACATTTACTGTCAAACAACTGTGTTTACTCTTCTTAAATCATAATGACAACAGAAACTTCCAAAATGACCCCAATAAAAAGTTTCCATCCCCTGGTGGTTTTGTCCTGATAACATGAACACAAGTGAACACAAATGTGTTTGAATGTCTACTAAAGGTAACCATCCTCACCTGTGATCTATTTATTTGTTATGAGTGTGTGAATAAAAGGTCAGTGAGTTTCTGAGCTCCTGACAGACACTTGCATCGTTCATGAAGTGCTGCACTGACATTTCTGGATCCAGGGTTGTGGAAAAAGCAAAGTGGGGTCTGTAAACTTTTAATCAGAGTCAATTTTGAAGTTTCTGTTTCATTAAGACACAGTTGTTTGTTGATAAATGGCTTCACCTAACCTCTAACCATGAGTGAGAGAAAAGTTTTTATGTTATCATTCATATTTTCTGAGAAAAAGCCAAGAAATGATAAATTTTGCAAGGGTAAGATAATAAAATTTTGCACCAAATTAAATCCAAACGTAAAATGTTGTTTATAACCTTAAAAAGTTCTCGAACCGGGATGACCATTCAAAACAGGGGCCAACTTCTCAAGTAAGACAAACACCTGCACTTTCAGGTCTGGTTAGAAGATTATGTTTTTTTGCATACTATTTATTGATGCAATAGGAGTTGAATAACCTGGAATTTGCAACTGTGCTGGCTCCCAAACTGTTGGATGCACCTTTCTTTTGGCCAAATATTACAAAAATATATATAAAAAAACATTTTATACTAAAAATAAGACATAATCACTTCCTTGAATTTCAGTTATTAAGCTGTTGTCATGGTAAGAGGCAGAGTTTGCTGATGTTTACGCACCATGTGACACTGCAGAAAACTGACAACTCATCATCTGGTATTAAGTGGTTTAAGCTATAGAGTCTGTTTTAGTTTCGTGGCTTCAACCCTAGAAGAAATTGCTATAACAGGCAGATTATTCTTATATTTTATCTAATATTTAAAAAGACGACAAGTTCACCATCTTGAATTGTATTCAGTTGATGTTTCACCCACTCACTCCAACTTTTCAGCCCTAAATCTGAGACTTTTAACCGCTCCAGAGCACAAATCTAAAATCCTGAATCAGTGATGTTTCCTCCAGCGGCTCGGTTTACTCATTCTTCCCCACAGCTGTGTAAAGTTATGTTAATTAGTGAGATCCACAGACGTAATGCGGGGGTTTGAAAACACCCACGCTCCGTCAGAGGGGGGTTTCTCGGTCTGTATTTGCCCACAAACCCAAAATAAAAGCTCTGACTGATTAATGGAGGCATTTGAAGTCAGGCTGAAACCACCATTGAGAGCACTGAGGTCATGTCGTCAGAATTTTTCTCGTTCATTTCCATTTTTTTCCACACAAAGACTCGATTCATTCAGGAGTGGGATGAATAGAATGTGATGTTTTCTTAAACTGGGGGCTTATCTAAAGGAGTATATACAGTGTGATCACAATAAAAACACAGAGAAATGAAGAAGCTCAAGTGAAGCTGAGTTTCTCCAGACGTGATGGGTGACTGTGGTTTGAAGAGTCTGACCTGTTCTTTCCTGGCCGGGGTGCTGTGTCCGGCGGCGGCTGGGAGCTGCTCCGTCTGGTTCTGAGGCGAGGTCGGTTCGGCTGCTTTGGCTTTCCCCTTCTCCGTCTCCTTGTTCTGCCTGGCCTCGGCGTCTGCGCCTGTTTCGGTCGTCATGGTAAATCACGCTGGAGTGGGAGGAAAAAAGGGGAAAGTGGATGAGTCAGCTGACTGATTATGAATTGATCTACAGTCGTTTTCTGCAAAGATAAGGTCTCCTCTGATGCAAATTTGTGGAAGTGGGGATTGTTTGACAGCAGAATAAAAAGCGAAATAAATGCTAAGTAGCTTATTGTGCTTTCCCGCCCCGTTCTCGATCAACTTAGAGGAACGTCAGTGGCTGATAAATGGAAAGTGCTGATACTGCTGCTGCTCTCACATCTACTATTCTTACTATATCAGGCTCCGTTGCCAATAAAGTGCTTAAAAAACACTCTTTCCCAGGCCTGTAACCAAATATGATCTTTATAACCAATTAGTCTGACAAGAGTTGGTCTGTAAAATGACAAAAAACACTGGGTCAAATAAAGATTTTATGGTTATGATGGTAGAAAACAGTCGTGCAGCAAATCCTTTTATGAGAAGTTTTGAATCCTCTTTTTATGTTTTCCTGAATGCTTCGTTTCCCTTTGGTAACTTTTCTTTAAATTTGTGTTAAAGGACTCTAACTCAGTTATGAGACGGACAGTTTCAAGAGTTTGAGCTGCTTTTTTACTGCAGACACGCACTGTCAGGCACCAAAGTGACATCATTTGTTACGGGAATTTGTCCAGGAGCATCGGGTCAGTGAAGTATCCAACCACAAGAAGAAAAAAAAACATGCATCAGTTCTTTGCTTGTATTTTTGGGCCTGGCAGTGGAGTCTCTTGTAATATTTCAGTGGTGTTTGTCATCTAATCCTGCGATTTTGTTCATTATGTATGCATCAAAGATAGCAAGGGGCCCTGCATATTCGAGCAGCAGTAACCAGAGACCGAGGATATAAACAGCTGTTGAAATGTGGATGCTGATATTTTTATGTTGGTAGGAAGCTAGATTAAATAGCGGTACATTTCAGAGGTAGAAAAAAAGTCAGTAAAAGCTTGAAGACGACCCCCTCCCCTCCCTCTCAGCCTCACAGTGCCTCTAAAGAGTATTTACAAACAACCATTCCAAGTATCTGAACCGCGTGGGTCCACTTCTTTCATAGCATGACCTTCTCCCTCCGTGAATAGCAGCATACCAGCGACGGATGCAATCCCGAGGGCCTTTAAAGCGGGTAATGAAAGGAAACATCCAATGGCCTGCTCTGCAAAACAGAGATGACAGGTCGCACCGGGGGCCCTGCTCTCAGCCACGGGCTCTGACATTGGGATGTGGGGTTTGAAGGGCGTGTTTGCAGGACAACAACGGAGCTGCTCAGAGTCTGGGGTTTGTACTACACATGCCTGTCATTCTGATGCAGGGCCTGCGTCTCCCCGAGCTCTATTTATAGCGCCGTGTTTACGCCGGAGAGAGAGGGAGGATTCAGGGGAGGATCTGTGACTTCAGTGTTGGCCGGGGACGGCAGAATGTGGATCAACAGAAGCCGTACTGGGGCGAGGTGATCCCCCAAACTTTTGACAGAGTGAATGAGCCACAGCGTCAGGAAATCTGGCTCCAATTGAGAAAACTCCAGAATTTGAAAACCTCTCTTACTTAGAAACTCTCGCACTGGACTATCAACACAGTCACATTCTTTTAATTCATTTGTTATTCAACCGGGACTTATCACACAGTGCAATAACTGCAATATTTGTTTCACTTACTGTAATTTTATTGGTACTCACTTTAATTTCATAGCTTATTTCTTGCTTATTGAACAAATCGCGCCTCTTGGAACCTTAAGGATTATTATTCTTTCTTTGGGACACTTTAAACCCAAATTGCATGCCTTTTGCTTGAAAAAATGCAACCAAACTATGCCCTTTCCCCCCATTGGTATACGAAAAATTTATGATTTTGCAGTTTAAAAAAGTGATAGCATGCTAGCTACGTTTAGCATTAGCTTAAAACTCTAGCCCCTCTGGCAACTTTGAGCTAGAAGTCTGAAATTTTTTGGCTACCACTATCACGCCTAGACCTACAAAAAAGTCTCTTACAATTATGCAGAATTCTGAACACAAAGTTCTGAAATTTGGCCCAAATATCGCAATTCGACGATTTTTACGGTACGCATTTAAACAAACTAGTCCTAGGGGTTTTTTTCCGATCAGCTTCAAATATCTCATGCATATACTAGACACATTGATGATTTTTACTGCATTCCTTCTTGCCCTCATTATTCATTTCTACTCTTGTACTGTGATGAGCATCTGGTGACACTAAATTTCCTCAACAGGATAAATAAAATATTTCGGATTCGGATTCTGAAACTTGAAAAATGTACACAGGCTTTCTTGGGGCTAAATCTGTCCATGCGTATCTGGCTTTAAACGGCACATAACTGGATTTTTAACAGCTGGAGTCCATCCCTCATCATGCCTGTGCGATGTTTTGTTCTTGTTAAACTCTGTGACAGATGCATCACTGCGAAATAATCCGAGCCGCACTGAAATAAACACTTCTTTGTCTCTGCTAAAGCTGTAATTATTTGTGCCGAGCCTCCATTATGTCTTGTTTAAATACGCGTCAATTTTTCAACATCTCTGTTATTTCAGTATCTTAATAAGAGTGATTCACGTTTCCTAACAGGCTTTGGGTTCAAATCTCTGTGGATGAATCAGAACAGGATTATAATATAAAGTAAATAAAGCTCTGCCAAGCAAGAGAAACAACTTCAGACTTGAATCTGGAAGTGTTTAAGTGGATCAGAGAAAAAAATGACTGGACTTGGAGGAGTCCAAACACTTCAGAGTCTTGTGTTATGCGTTTCTGCTTTTGCTTTTGTAGCAGTCTGGAGCATCAGGGGTCAGTGAATGCAACACGGTGATCACACGCTTAAGGTTCGACCATGAGGTGATTTAAAACAGGTCGTTTGGTTGCGTAACATGAAGTGTGAAAGACTGGAATCATAAGATCCTGTTTTGATTCTTCAAAGACTTGAAAAAAAAAAACATTTATGTAAAGAATCTCGCCGACGACTCCTCGCTTTTTCCGTCAGGTCATGTGTTTGAGAGCGGTTTGCTCATCAGCTGATGGTTGATAACTGCACAGCTAACCTACGCTTCCCCTCAACCCCCTGCCATGAAACAGGAACTATGGTTTGAGGAGGAGGAGGGGAGGAGGAAAGGGACATCTTAGCACCATAGAAATGGAGGAAGAATACGTTCAGTCACTGGTGACAGGCACTCTTCACAGGGCCACACAACAGCCCACACAGTGGCCTTGTGTGTGGCCTTTAGCATGGGCCGCTGCCACATACATTATGCATTCAGAAAGCTGAATTCACAACTCGTTTAGTGCCCTGCTTTACTGCCAGAATACAACATGTACCAGTTCATTCTTATCCCTTTAATATGTTATTGTCTCTATCTGTAACATCCTAATTTTTTTATGCTTTATGCATGAGTGGTGTAGCGTAACAGACATCCATGATCCATTTAATCACACACGAAGCTGTTTGAGCCCACTTAAGAGATTCAAATCCCTCTGAATCCCTTAGAAATCCAACATTAAAACATTTGCAGGTTACTAAAGCTTCACAGATATCATACCTTAAAAGTATCCTTATGAATGTTCACAACCTGTAAAAAAGTCTTTCAAATTGTATCTCTTCTCAATGATTAACCCTCTGATGCAAGAATTAATTTTCTTTTTCAAATATTTGTAGCTGAGCATTCAACATAAAACAGCGTGAACTTAATGTAAATATGACTTAACTTTTTTGTTTGGCTTCTTTTTTTTTTTTTGGATGAATAACCTTTTTTTAATCTTTTGCGACACATTTCAACTCTCTTTCATCCATTTTAACACTGAATAATTTGTTATTACGCTGTTTTACCCTCAAATGTTTGTCTATAACTTTTCTAAAAATATTTATATGTTTGAAAAAAAAATTGAAAACATTTTTTCAGGCCCTAAGAAGAATAAAAATATCCTGACACAGACTAAAAACGCTAATATGAATTTCCACCACATGAACCATTGAACTTAGGAGTAAATAACTTTTAAATAGGTGTCCACTGTAGTGACCACTGTGCACCACAGGGTTAAAAAGAGAACAAAACAGATCCTTTGGTTCATTGTTTCTTTGAGTTTCCACAACATCAGTGATATATGGAGAAAGTTATAATTGAGGATATTCAGCCTGTGATGGCTGTGATACGTTACATTGTCACTTCTAAAAAATACATGAAGAAAGCAGTGGTTGACTTGTGTTTTGACTCATAGAGCGATCTTCTTGATTGATGACTTTTAGCGGGAAGCATCCTTCTCAAATGGTTTTAGATCATCATTAAATACTTATCTGATGAAGAAATAATGACATGTATATGATATCTAACTAGAATAAACTAGGATACATCCCTGAGGACTTCTTCTGTCTTTGAAAAATCAGTTGGAAAAGTCTTCAGAGCTAATGCTGGTACTAGCTCTTCATTGGTTCTAAACATGCACTGATAAATCGGCATGGATCGGTATTGGCCTCCATTTCCCTATTTTTTAAAATTTATACAGTTATTTGTATTCAAAAAAGACTTTTACTGCTTTTTTTTCTAAGAACATAAGATGGGAACCTAACAATAAATCAACATTGAATCACGATTGCAATTAGAGTCCGACCGATCAGTCGAAGCCAATTATAGCGTGTCACCGATTAATCGACATCGGCTATTGTGTCGCCGATGTATAACTTTTATTGTGGAAATCATGTTGTTCCTGCTCCTGTGTGTCTGTGTCAGGCTACATTATGCTCTCTACTAATGATAAATGCTACTGTTAATTCACACGTCCACCATTACCTAATATACGACTACAATTTGGCGTTCTAAAGTTGTGTAAGTTGCCTTTTTGCGAAATAAACAGAGATAAATGCTCCTGACAATACACACATCCACCTTTTTTTCATAAAAGACAATGCAAAATCATATTTTGGGTACTATAACAATTTGTGTTCATGTACAGTATATATCCTGTGTATATCAATGTTCTTATTTTATGTATGCAGATATATGGGATATCAGCCGATGTATCAGATATTGGCTTTCTTTTGCCCCCAGCATCGGTCTCTGTATCAGCCCCTATCCCATATCGGTCGTGCTCTATTTGCAATAAATACAAAAATAACCAGAATCAGATTATTTTTGTTTATCCTTCAGCCCTACATCGAACTACAACAAATTTCCAAAATGGTAGCATCAAATGACCTTTTCACAAGGTTAATCATTAAAATCTGGTCTGTTTCCACGGTTGAAGCCTAACTAATCCAGCTAAATATGACCTTACAAATGTTGTAACTTCATCAAGTTAGGAGTGCTTCCTCAAATCTTAGATGAATTACAAACACTATTTGACATCTGTGATGACTCATGTCAATAAACTTGTTTGTTGTTTGGACATCAGGACTCGTTAAAGCTCTCTGGGGATCGCTGACCCCTCAGCAGAGTTGTCTCGATTTAGTGGCCGGACCAGCAACACGGTTTCCTGTTACAGCCGTTAAGTTTGTGTGTGACAGCTGTCAGCCCCGCAGCCATGAGGAGGCATCAAATATGTACGGTCGCCAGCTCAGGACAGGCCCTAACTTGTCAAAAAACGCCAGCTATTCCCCTCCATGTGACCTCCAGAAAGCCTCAGGGGGGGTTTCATGGGTGTGGGGGTAAGGGTTGCCGGGATGGGCCCAGCTGTGGTGATCTCTGGCTAATGGCACCCGGGACAGATGGCTGCCCCTCATCCTCTGATTAGTGTGTGTGTGTGAGTGTGTGTGCACACGCCACTTCCAAACAGTGTGTGTTACCATCACAAATGGACCTTAAAGTGGAGGTTTGCACACAGCCTTTGGTGTCAGTTATCAATTATGTAATGCAGATAGTGTGTGTACTGCTGGGCCCCAGCTTGTCTGCAGCCTGGATATGAAACCCACTGCAGGGGCTCACCAATCCGCTGAATGAGATCTGATATGTGCTTTGATTAACTCTGGCTCAGTTTGATATTAGAAAGGAGAAATGAGACAAAAGGATTTATGATGCCTTTTATTTTCCAGACGGGTTTCTGCCCAGTAGACGAATGCCTCCTGCGGCTCCGTCTAAAGAAAATACCGGCTTTACTTACAAGCACAAATGATAAAGTTATCCATCAGGCTGAGGGTTGAGTGAACCACAGTTTCAGTGGCTAATCTAGAAGACAGATTTGCTGCCATATTTGACAATAAGTCCTCTGTTTTCTGCCTTTTCTTCAGGGGAGGTTTCTGTCTTAACAGATGCTTTCTGACTGCAGGAACTAGGGTCTGAATTTAGTTCTGGCGTAGTACTTTTGAGATGTTCAGGAACTTTGACAGGTCTCCAAACTGAAGGCTTCTAGTTTATGAAGTGGCCACAGAGTTATTTTCCCTCTCCCACTGTCTTGACTTGGTTTAATAACTCCAAAACAATACTGTTATTGCAGTTTGATGTTTCCCCTGTTTGACGGAGCTGGTGCTCTTGCTAGTTCCAGGTTAGTGTCTGGGATTTTTTGTGTTTCCACCGACACAGCACCAGCTCCAGGTGCTAAAAAGTGGCGCTTAAGAAGAACCAACTCTTAGCAGGGCCAGAGCAAAGCAATGACTACATCGGTTGGCAGGGTCACAGTGACTCAAAATCAGCGTGGTTAACGGCCATTTTTATAAGAAATATAAGAAAGTGAAAGCGAGTTGTTTGTTATTTTGTTGGAATTTCTCACCAAAAACTTGAAATGGAGGCAAAATATACAGTTGTGCCCAAAAGTCTACACCCCCTCCAGCAGAATTTCTGATTTCTTGACCTTTTCTTTATGAATGATAACACAAAATCCTTTCTATCACTCATGGTTAGAGGTTGGGTGAAGACATTTATTGAAAAAAAATAGTTCACTCCTTTTAAATCATATTGACAACAGAAACTTCAAAAATGACCCTGTTAAGAAGTTTACACAACTCTGGTGGTTTTGTCCTGATAAATGTACAAAAGTGAACACAAATGTGTTTGAATGTCTACTAAAGGTAACCATCCTCACCTGTGATCTATTTGCTTGTAATCAGTGTGTGTGTATAAGAAAATGAACAGGGTCATTTTTGAAGTTCTGTTGTCATTATGATTTAAAAAGAGTAAACACAGTTGTTTGGTAATAAATGTCTTCACCCAACTTCTAACCATGAGTGACAGAAATGTTTTTGTGTTATCATTCGTTTTTTCTGAGAAAAGGCAAAAAATAAAAAATTCTGCTGGAGGCAAAACTGTGTGTCTAAAATCTCTTAATCCAGAAGATCTATAACTTTGAATGAGCTTCAAATCTTTTCATGCATACTCCCCCAAAATGTAAAAAAACCCTGAGACAAACTATGAGGTGGAAACAGTGGAACATCCCTGCATTGTCAGACCTTAACTGGTGTAACAAGCAACACGAGGAGCCAATAGTGACTCTGACTCTTCCTGTTTTTCAGCGTGTAACAATAACAACAACATAAGACCTCACTAACAAGCCTAATAATAGAAGTGTTACAGAAAGTCCAGACACAAAGAAAAAGGTTTCTCACTTCACAGCTTCAATCCTTCAGGCCCTAACAAATCAAGACATTCAAACAACGCGGATCTGTTTTCCACCTCAGCAGGGTCAGAACATTCTCCAGCTCTGCTGCAGCGAACAAACAGTCCTGACAACTAATCTCTCATTTAGAGGGCCGAGGAGAAACAACACAACCTGCAAGGAAATGTTCCTAACAAGCTACACAGTGTTTACTGACTGACCCAGTGTGACTTTTTGACCCTCTGAACTCAGTTCTCAGTAGTTAGATACACCTGGTTTCAACTTTTACAGTCCCGATACAAGAATCCAGCAGCGAATACTTCCTGAATACAGTGGTTCCCAAACTTTTAGGCCACAACAATCCAAAAACAGACAATGAGGAACCAAAAAAAAGACCCTTGAGCACATAGTCGAGGCCTGTCTTCAACAGAAATGTGGATCAAACATTTTGAATATGTATTCTTTCATAATAAATTCAACCCATATTTTTGTTTACATTTTTATAATAATTAAAGAAATATGTAATTGTGGACACTCTTTGATGTTTGAAAGCATTTTTTGACTTCCACTTTGGAAACCACTGCCTTAAAGGCACAGTAAGGGATTTTTAACTCATCCTAAAATGACATCATGCTTTTTTGTTAAATGTTCCCAAACTTTTGCTGGATCGTGGTCGTATTTTTCAAGTATCCTCTATTCTCCGTCATAATTCATAAGAACTTCTTACTCTCCTTTTCTGTGTAAACAGTGGGTGTGATACTGCCACTACCACTTCTTGTGCAGATGAGTTTTTATTTAATATTTAATTTTAACACTAACAAAAACAATACATGCTTCAACAAATCCTTATAGTCCATTATTCGTTGCAGCCCTAGCAACTTAAAGGGTCTAGAAACTGGCAAAGCACAGCAAAAAAGTATGACAGAAAGAAAATTTGCATTCATTTATTTGCTTCAACATTAAATGCACGCCTTAGCTGGAGCCACTTTTTTCCCCAAGAGTAGGAGAAGGTGCTCATGGGAAATGTAGTCCGAATCTATGCCAATCTGTGGGATAAGTTTCTGCTGCTGTGGAGGATTTTCAGTCATTTTTTCCACCTTTTCTAATAAAAATGACATGGAAAACAAGAATATTCCATCTCGGTATAATTCAATAAAGTTAAATATGATCCATTTGTTCACTTACAGCTAAAGCGTCAGGTTGTTTTGTAAGACTTTAATGCAGTTTTTTTAAAATCTGCAACGAAAAAACACCTGTGCATGATTTTTTTTTTTTTACTCCTCAGCTTTCTGTATTCATTTGACTGAATATTCATGGACCGAGTGAGATGCAGCACTCCAGGTCTCAATAGCAGAGAATGAGGAAGGTGGTCACATGAAGGTGACTCTGAGCTGAGAGCCCTTTTCTGCTGAGAAGGCCATAAATCCAGCCGACTCGCAGCGTTCACATTCTTAGCATTACTGTCTCCAGCAGTAAAGAAAGCCATTCAGGGACACACACCAGCTAACTTATTATCTCAACTCCACACTGTACTTCATTACCCCAGATGAGTGGGGCGTCTTTGTTGGATTGCAGTCACTTAAGGCCAGGGTTGGTCTCCTTTAAAAGCCAGGCACGAGCGTCACCAGTGTGCCTGGAACAATTCCTGAAATATCAGTACGTCTTGATCCAGATGTGCATTTTCTTTTTTTGTTTCAAATCGTCTTTTACACCAAAAATTAGAAATCCTTGCAGCTTGATAAGAAACCAATGACTGCCCTGGCCAATTTGGATTAAGCATTTCATGAGATTAGCTACAGATAATCAGAAAATCAGCCGTGCCTTAATTAGCAATAAATGTTCTCAGGAGAGCGTAACGATGTAAAGGAGCCTTTGGGTTGTTGGCTCTGCTGGGATAAGTCTATACTTGTCTCTGATAATTATTTTAAACAGTTTATATTCTTCAGGGAACTCCCAAGCAGAGCCGTGGGCCTTAGCTTGTTGTGACTGCAATTTCCCACATCCCAAGTTGACCTGATCAAACACTATAAAGAACATAACAGAAACATTATTTATTGGCATTTTGACGCATATCGGCATCTGCCTTTTTTTGTCAATAACGGGCCAATGACAGATCATTTCACTCCTGCTCAATCCACTCAGGAAGCTGAGAAATAGCATTTAGAAATAAACTATTTTGATGCCGATAACCTCATTTCAAGTTGTTGATCACAACCAAGCATTAATCCAAAGATGAGACTTTTTCAAGATCACTCAGAAAGTCCTCACAGTCCCTTTAATGAAAACATGCTTAAAAGCATTTAAACAAAGTGAAGTGTTGGAGTTTATAATGTTTAAAATTCTGATGCCAGTATTTTCACTTTTACTTCAAATGACTATTGTTTCCAAATATCTGTTATCAGCCTTGAAAAACTACATCGGTCAATCTCTAATTTACACATGAACTTTCCAACCATTTTACAGCTGTATCACGCTTTTTTTGTCCTAATTATTCACACAATTACACAAAAAGTAGTGAAAGTGCTGGTAAAAGATAAATTGTTCATATAAACTTCTGACTTGTTTTCTGAATTCATCATGTGACCAATGAGATGTCTCCAAAGTTTGAGGTCATATCTGTAAAAAGTTAGTTTTTTTTGTTGGTTGGTGCCATTTTGAAACAGCTTGACTCAACTTTGCTTTGCTCAATGAGAAATGACTGTTTACCAGAGGAGAACACAACTACGACATAAGTTACTTTACGGCTTGAGTAAGTCGTTTTGGTACCAAACAGCCCCCGAACATTGTTAAAATTCATCTATTATGCAAGGTGGTTTTCAAGTAACCATTCTGCATGCATGAGATGACCATTGAAGAGAGGGTTGAGAGGGCTGAAGTGGCCAGCGTGAGCATGCACTGAGGCCTCTTTGCAAACAGATACAGGTAAATCCAATATTGATATTTGTCCTATATCAGCAAAAAAAATGAATACTGGATTACATCAGCCTGCATCTAAAATCTCTCAAGCTCCAGACTCCGATCCGGCACTTCTGTCCAACAGTGGCCAGATCCAATAACAGCGTGTGCTAAGGTACCAACACAGTAGCAAGGAGTAGGAGCGATGTCGGCAGCGTGGCAGTATTTTTCGTTCAAGTTTAGAAAAGACGTTGCAGTTGGGTGCAAAACTTGTCATGCACAAGTTTCCCTTGGTGACATTTAAACTATAAACATGCTGATATTTTATCTGCCAATACTCAATGCTGCAATATTCACATCGTTTTGGAAGTGAAAAAGTTGTATCAGCAACAAGGTGCCCACCTGTCAGTCATCTATGCCCATATATGGGAAAATCCAAATTTTGATAACTTTTGAAATAACAGGTACCTGAGGCATTTGGTAAGAATAATCTTTTTTGTCTTGTTGCGTATGTGGTTTCGGCTGTTTTTGCAGCCAGCCTCTAGTGGACGCTCGCAGAACTGCAGCTTATATCACGTCCACATCTGCTTCACTTGAGGTTGCTTTTTGTTTTATACCTGTAAATCCCAAAATTTTAGAAGAGTAATTTTGTATTTTGAAAAATCCAACAGACTAGTTTGAACACTAATTCTGCCATTTTTACTTTAAGTATAAATACCAACACAATGAGGTTTAAACACATATTTCCTGCACTACAGAAGTAGTCAAGTTCTTGGTTTCATGTTGTTTATTTGTTATGAAGATGGTAAAATATCACACAACTGTTATTGACATTACACAATTAAAATAAACAAAGAGGCGCTTGTTTCTATTCGCCTTTACATGACCCCATTGTGTCTCTGTGGTGCTCTGTAATAAGTTTGACCTATTTCTGGGAGATTTTCCTCCTGAGGTGCCCGAAGAGAGAGAGAGAGAGAGGATGCTGTGTTACGAATCTCACTTCCAAGACTTTTTTTTAGTGGAACTTTGGATATGACAACCTTTTTGGATTTTTTTACAATTAAACTAAAAACTTTCCCTTTTTATTTATTTTTCAATCTGCGTGAATCCTTCTTTTTTATCTCATTTGCCTTTTTTATATATATTATTGGTTTTACAGAACTGAAAAAATAAACCAAGTCATTTATGTCTTATTATTCTCGATATGAGCCACATTCAACCGACAAGTCCATAAATTATCTTATTTCAACTTCTTTAAAGACAGAAATAAGCTCTGAATTGCATGTAAGACGTAAAAAAAAAATGCCAATGGGGTAAGAAAAACAGGTTCTTGTATTACGACATCTCTCTAATTTAAAGAAACTTGACGAACGAACTTTTCTTGTCCCAGAAGCAGATATTTATGACTTGTTACAAGCATTTCGGATCATTTTTTGTCTTTAAGTAACTTGATATAAGACATGCTTCTGGACTTGACAGTTGAATGTTGCTCATATCAAGATAAATAAGACATTTTTTTCCAAAAACATAAATTTAGTTTTGTTAAAATCAGTCTTTTAATATTGCTCCCACTTTCTGGTATTTCAGTACTTTTGTGGCACACTTTGAGCAACACACTGGAGCTTAACTTCCTGCTATGTTACATGTCAAACCCTGACTTTTCTGCTTTTTAATTGTTGTTTGAAAGCAACCTCAACAAAGTGTGTCAGGACACATTTCACAGCAGAAATCCTGCAACAAGGCCCACAATGTTGCTTCCCTTTTCAATGCTACTGCAACAACAGCTTACTGTGCATCTTAATTAAATTGTCAAGTCAGACTCTGGCCATTCCTCCCCCTCTGCCTTAAGGATGTGAGGATGCTAAAAGAGGATCCAGCCTGTGTCATCCTGCCCTTAACCACGCCCACCGCACTGCAGATCAAAAACACCCGACTATGTCGTCTTAACCTCCGACTGTGAAACAATTTTAATCCATTAAGAGTCCTCCACTGTGGCTGTGTCCCTGTGACTCAGCGTCGTCCTTCATATTGTGGAATAAAACCCTGAAAAGGCATCTCCGCGGTCACCTCTTCCCCACTTTAAGCCTCGAAACTGGAGCATGTTAGCTCACTGTACCTTAAAGAGGGTTTCTCCTTCTTCTTCACGTTTCCGTCCAAGCTTTGACTTTTAGCTTCAAACACGAGCCGCTGCAGGCAGCACAACAACACACGGCTACAGTGTAGCCACACACACCGACAGGCTGCCATGCAAAACAGCGGAATAATAAAGGTTAAGCCACGTCCATGCCTGACTGAATACAGTACTCTGCTTTTCTTAATGTTAATTATCTGACATGGAGCGAGGCTGCTGTGGTCAACACGAGCATGAGAAGGCAACAAACAGAGTCTGACGGATAAGAAATGAACAAATTTGACAGTTTCTCTCCTCATAAGAAGGTAAAAGCAGAAAAAAAGAAGGTTTATTACCAGGTACAGCGTCCTCCTTCTGCCTGACTATGCGAGTTGCATTCGTAGTGAGCTTGTGTTTCCTGACAGCGGTGCTACTCTGCTGCAGTTCCCCTCTCCACCAGCCTATCACACTCCACTATGCAGCCCACAGAAGAATTGTGGGATATGAGGACAGCCGGGGCATTATTTCAACACACACACACACACACACACCCCTCACACACACATGCACAGAGCATTGCAATTAATGGCAGGAGGTTTGCAGTTAGCAGAGTCAGTGCAAATCATCTCTGTTTACAAGCTAATGCTGTTAAAGGAAACTGAATCAGAGGTAACAAGGTTTATTTTCTTTAAAAAGCTTTTACTTAACAGGAATAATTTGATTTATAAGCTGATACCAAACCTTATAAAACATGCTCAACAAACTTTTCTGTGACACTTTACTTTACAGCAGTGGTTCTCAGAATTATTTTGTCCTGATTTTTTTTTCTCTGTTTTTTTAATCTGTTGTAAATAAAAAGTAGCCAGGATTAATGCACAAATTGATAATGTGATTTTTCCTGATCAGGATAAAGACTTTATTATAGGTGAACTTTCAAATTTAAAAAGCTTTATTTGTCTCCAAGGGGCAACTAAGGGCACAAATAGCAGTAAACAATGAAAACAACATTGTAGTTGTTTGGATAGCAAAAATACTAAAGTACATCATGATAAAATACTTATAATATTGCTAAACTTAATAATATTGCAAAACTTGTGAATTTCCTTTGGGATCAATAATGTATCTATCTAATAAAATACAAAAATATGTAAAAATAAAATGCTTAAAATACTCAAATACTTAATAAAATGCTGTCTATGTACTGAAATAAATAATAATAAAGCACTAAAGTACTTAAATATAAAACACATAAAGTAATACTGAAATATTTCATAATAAAATGCTGAAAATACTCAAAAACTTAATAATAAAATTATATCAAAACATATTGAATACAGTTGTTTGGTGTGTTGTTCTAAATAGAATGATTATTAGTAAAGACAAAATTTTTATCAGTATTTCTTTCTTAATTTATCCATTACTTTTAATAGACGATTACTACAGGGGACCCCGTTTGGATTCCAGGTGACCCCACACGGAGTCCTGACCCCAAGGTTGAGAAACTCTGTTTTACAGGTCCAAAAATTCCATCATAGTTAAGGAATAATTAGTCAAACTTTTGTTGTTATTTTGTTGAAATTACTCCTGATTTTTTTTTTTTAATTAGCACGTAGCTTCTCTAAATTATGTCCAAATTTAACAGTAAAACATTATTGGACTGCTTATAGAATATATATCATTCATTTTATCTCAATCATGCATATTAACAAACTTGGCACTGAAGAACTTGGTAAAACTATATAAAATAAGGTAATTATTAACTGCATATTGATGAAATAACGGCATTTATTTAGTTAAGATGTTCAGGGTTATTATTACAGGAATCTACAGACCTAACTTCATATTTCTCAAAAAAAAAATTAGCAGCTATGTACTCATTGATAATTCTCCAAAAATTTTGTTGTGAATTGTGATTTAATCTAAAATAAATAATTTGCCAGAAATGCAGAACTCAACTTAGCTTTGCTCTAGTTAATATGAGGTAAACAGGTGGATCAGTCAAGTCATGCCTTTGTATGGACATAACTCGCTATTCAATTACTTAAAAACTAATGAAACGAAAAAAATAAAACACCCACCTTACAGTGTGACTGAGAAATGAGGTTTTCAGACAGGATCTATTTCTTAATCAAGGTTGTTAGTGTTTATTTCTGTTATAGAGATTATCTTTCTGGCTGTCCCTCTGGTGGACACTTGATGAACTGCAGTGTTAAACACTTCTTCATATTCTCTGTGCTGGCAAAATATTAGTTCCTGCCAACATTAAGTCCTGCTTGCCTTCTTTCTGAGTCAAAAAAAGCTCATTCTGGAGAAACAGAGTAACATCTAAATGTTGTTTCTTCTTCACATGAAGTGAAATACTTCTCTTTTCCCAGTCAGCTTGATATGGAACAAAATACCAAAACTTCTGCAGCATTTCCAACTAACTTTACAAGAGCACAGAGTCCAGAGCAGTTTTTATAGAACTCTCTGTAATGAAAAGCATAATCCAAGACATATTAAAAGGAAGGCACATAAACATACAGACACACACACACACACACACACACACACACACACATCTGCAGCCCTATTCTGGGTTCATACATGTGGTTTTGAGTGCACACACACTAACATAAAAGCAAGTTTTTAATTAGTGTCTGGGTTGTTCCCTCAGGGGGATTCGGGGGTTTTACCCCCCGCCTCCCAGTGGGAACTTGACCCAACCCGGTCACCAGTTTGACTTTTATTTCATCTAATTGCTTTCATGCTCGAGTGGGATACCACATGCCAACACTTACTGTACGTATGTACGCCGTGCACATTTCTGCTGCAGTCGCTCATGATTCCCCTAAAGAGTGAGGGACACATCGCAGGCATGCACTGCAGATAGTGGAGGGGGAATGTAATAACACACACTCACTCACTCACACACACACACACACACACACACACATACACACACAGTAACTCTTATGTACCGCAGCCAGACAGCTGGCTTCTTATTCAGCGTTAGCTAATTGTAGCACAGCTCGTAAAACACGCTCAAGGACAACAACAACGACTGTTTAGCATCCAAGACATGTAATTCACATCACAATCAGAGGTGATTTAGCTGCTTCACACACAGATTCAAATTCCCCACAACACACACAAGCAAACCTGAGGTTGAAGAGGTTCAGAGCTGCAGTGACTTAACAATAGATGTAACTAAATATTCCTGTAGGAGCGGATGTTAGAGAATAGATAATAGCTGAGGAAGGCTGTGAAGAGGACACTTTTCCAACAGTGACACTTCAATAACTCATCTCAGGGACTCAGATGAGAATAATGAGAGACTTCTTCAAAGTTTCTTTGATTTTTCTATTGAATATGTTGGACTGACACAACTCTTTAACCCTCCTGTTGTCTTCAGATTTACTCTTCACTGTCTGTTCTGACTCTTAATAAAGAACAAGGTGAAATATTTCCGCCAATTTTTCCCCCCACTTTTGTAAAGATGTTTCCAATACACTTACACATAATCAACAGTTAATTTTGTGGTATATGGTATGATAGACCTTATTTGAATAAAAGTATACTTCTGCATTGAGTACAAAAGAGCAAAAATTCTGTTTTTTTTGCACTAAAGTTATTATCAGGGGTGTATGAATTGTTGTAATATCACAGACAGGTATTTGTCAAAGTGATGGCAGGAGATTGTTTTGAAATCCTTTGAATTTCTTTAATGGCAGGAAGATGCTTTAGCTTTGTATAAAACATACATAATTTAACAAAAAATGTCTAAACTAATTGTACATGTCAACGAATCATGGAACCATCCATGTAATTTTCAATCAATTCTATGAAAGTTTGCAAGTTTGCTCTTTCACTTCCTCTTCATTTCTTGTTCATAGGTCACAGTTTTTGTTGTAAATGAGAACTAAATGGACATTACTACAGAGTTTACTCTCAGGATTACATGCTGACTAAGAAGAAGTGTAAACAGCCAAAAAGTAGTGATCTACATTTAGAGACTGAGCACATCATCTGGTCAGAGGCTGGTGAATAACTGTGACTAACCCCTAAAGGAAATACTAGTGAGCACAAAAAGACAAACAGCTGACTGCAGTGATCCTTATTTTGTGAGCTTCTCATTGGCTTTTGGAAGACTCAGAGTAACATTGTGTTAGGGTCAGGTGATTATAAGATCATGATAAAATTCAGATCAATCACGATGATCAGCTATGAGCATATTCATTCGATCAAACATGGCAGAAATGTGTGTGATATCAGCCAGTGTCACCAGATGTCATGCGCTGTCTTTTTGACAGTGATAATGTTTACATTTTAAGGGGGTAATTTGTTTATTTTGGGTCTTGGATACCTGCAAAAAATTTAATTATTCGCTTAGAATGTTAATAAAATGTTGAACTAATCTCTGGTTCCTTTAATTGTCAGTACAGCAGCTAAAAAACTGGCATTTAAAAAAAGAATACGAGACAAGAGTCGTGATGGTCATTGAGATCAGATGATATGAAAAGATAAACATGATAAGTTTCTTGCCATATCCCCCAGCCATACGTTGTGTCATGATTACTAAAAATATGCTTTTTCAAGGTGAAGGTAGAAGTATAGAAAAAAAAGAATCAAAAGAAACAAAACAGATGGGAAAAAAATTTATACATACAGTTACTAATCCTGCAGGGTTAAGTGTATTTCACCTCCTTTAATAAAACAAAATCACTCATCAGTTGCTCTGACACAAACAGATACAACAAATGTGTTTTTAGCTGCCTTTTAATAAAGACACTAGATACACTATTAATGAAATAACAACAAATAATCTTATTTTTGGCAAATTAAATATCTTACTATGCTTAATATGAGCCAAATTCCACTGGAATGCCCACAAAATTGATTTATTAGGAAACATTTAAGGACAATAGATGCCTGAGTGGCTTGCCAAGAGTAAAAATACAACTTCATTTTCTTGTTTTAAGACATAATTCTTATTTCAATTAGTTTTCTTTTCTATTGGAAGATTTTTGTACTCTTCACAAGCAATTTAGGCATCCTTATCTCCTTTTAGTATCTTCAATTAAGACCCTTGCACAGCCACTCGCCGAATCTTTACCCTGAATCAACATGAGCATTGACATTCAAGGATTCAAGGATTCAAGGAGTTTTATTGTCATTCATCACATGTAAACATGGATGGAATGAAATTAGGTTACCCTGGTCCCGCAGCAAGCCCAATTGTAGAAATGAGAATGAATAAATATATACAAATAAAAAAGAGAATAAAAGAAGAACACAATCAACTAGCCTTTGTGATAAATAGATAGAATAAAACAATAACAATCTGTGCAAAAATTGCAGTGAGCGTTTGTCGGGGTGGGGTGGGGGGGCACTAAAGGAGACCACCAGAGTTCAACAGTCTCACAGCTTCAGGAAAGAAGCTGTTCCTCAGTCTGGTAGTCCTGCTCTTGATGCTCCGCAGCCTCCTGCCTGAGGGGAGAGGGACAAACAGAGCATGTGCGGGATGGGTGGGGTCTTTCATGATGCAGGAGGCCCGTTTCCTGAATCTGGAGGATGGATCTGGAGGATTCAGGTGACTACGCTACAAAAAATGAATTCCAAACAAGTGTTTATGCCCTGTTTTTGTAAAAATTTGTATTAGGACCTAAATGATTAACATTCACTCAACAAGTCCAGAATAATGTCCCATTTCAAGATATTACAAGACTGTCTTTGAAAATGTCACCAAATAGAAGCAAATGTAAATAATACAAAGTGTGAAGGAAAACTTTTGTAATGCAGCAACAATAAGAAGTGTCAGTGGACACAGGCCCTTACTGTGCCTCTGCTACATAGGACAGGAAGACTGAGCATCACTTTTTATTCATATGATAAAATGTCTGAGTTCATCCTTGAAGATTTTTTGTGGCCACAGAAAAAGACGAGGTATTAACAAACCTATTTAATCCGAGACGAAAACCAAAGTTACGTATTTCTAAGTGCTTCTGGGCTTTCAGGTTTGGTCATTTATGAGTATTTTGTCTTCTCCTCTCGCTGAGCTAAAATCCATTTTGTCTGGAGTTGCAGTTGGCTTACTTGACCTCTTACGTCTGGAAGCTGCTGGTCACTGTTTTATATTCTGTGACATCATCTTTATTTTGTCTGCAAAGAGTGTAAAAGTGTGGAGAAGTGGCTAGTTTGAAAACAAAGCTGATGTTTCTGCTTTCAAAATTTAAAGAAAAGTCTTTATGTAGATCAAAAAAAAAAAGTGTATGGACAGACATAAATCTTTGTTTTGCTGCTGTTTTCGTGCCCACACAGTCCTGCGTTACAGCTGATAAGTTTTATCATTTTACTGTTGGATGTGAGTTCAAACCTTGAACTGTGCTGTCACATGTTTAGAGTTATGATCTTCACTTTCTGCTTCAGTCGATGTAATGTGTTTTTGATGACTTCCCTCTCTTTTCTGAGGAACGCCTCGCTGCACGGGAAGTTGTGTTGGATTGATAAATGAGCTTTCATGTAGTTTAAGTCTAACAGATAACTTTTACTCGGAGAAACTTTCGTTAAAAGTGAAAGTGAGCTCAGGCCTCAGTCTTTTCATAAATATCCGTCACTGTGATTTTTTTTTTTCCTTCGATGACTCCCTGCTCTCAGATCTGTGACTCCTTCCACAGCCGACCTTGGTCAGCAGAATGATTAATACCACACAAGACAGACAACATGTGATCTCTGGACTTGACTTAGCTTATGTGGCTGCTTAACTCTTCACTTTTTTCTGCTGCGTACAGACACTCAGTTCCTCTGCAGCTCATCAGCTCTGAAGCCAAACCCTGAACTTGTTTCATCACAGTCCAATGTCTCATTCAGAGTCACTTCATTAGCACAAATATGGGATCACAGCATTAATCACTGCTTTGTGTCTGACAATAACACTGCCTTTTTTTAATAACTTTATTTAACTGGACAGAAGTGGCATCAAAACTAACACAATAAGCCATTGAAATAAAAAATACCCCCCATTTTTGGTTATGTTTCTACATTACTGAATGAAATATGGAGCCATAAAAGGTTTTAACTGCTGAACCTATCCAAAGACAAACACCACTGTGTTCAACACAAGGTCAGTTGAGTAAACAGAATTTTTGTAGGGTAGGGGAAAAAGGAAAAAAATAGGCACATACAGCACGTTCTTGCCACCCAAGAGAGTAGTTGTGTTTTGCCAACCAGGATGGCATTTAGGCACCAGTTTTGGCTCCCAAGAGTGCAGTTTAGGGCAGGTTTTGACTCCCAAGAGTGCAGTTTAGGGCAGGTTTTGGCTTCCTAGCGGGCACTTTGGCTTGTTTTTTGGCTCCCAAAAGGACACTTTGGCTCATGAGAATGTACCTTAGTGTGTTTGGGCCACAAAAAGGGCACTTAATGTTTATTTTAGTTATTTGTTTTTTGCTCCAAGAAGCATTTTAATGAAGTTTGGCTCCCAAAACAGCACTTTGGCATATAGTTTGGCTCCCAAATGGGCACTTCAGTGAATTTATTGCTACTGTGAGGGCAATTTAGAGCACTTTAACTACCAAGAAGACACTTTAGAATGTATTTTGGCTCCCAAGAGAAAAATATTAGCAAGTTTTGGCTCCCTGGTGGACACTTTGGCTTGTTTTTTGGCTCCTGAAAAGACAGTTTGGCTCATGAGAATGTACCTTAGCGTGTTTGGGTCCCTAAAAGGATACTTAATGTTTATTTTTGTTGTTTGTTTGTTGCTCCAAAAGCACTTTAATAAAGTTTGGTACCAAAAGCAGCACTTTGGCATATAGTTTGGGTCTGAATCGGGCATACTGAGTTTTTGCCAAAGAGGGCACTTCAACAACTAAGAAGACACATAAGTATGTATTTTGGCTCCCAAGAGGAAACTTCTGCACATGTTTTGTCTCCCAAGAGAAAAAATGTAGCAGGTTTTGGCTCCCTAGCGGGCAATTTGGCTTTTTTTTGGCTCCCAAAATGACAGTTTGGCTCATGAGAATATACCTCATCATGTTTGGGCCCCAAGAAGGGCACTTTACATTTTATTTTAGTTTTTGTTTTTTGCTCCAAGAAGCACTTTAATAAAGTTTGGCACCAAAAACAGCACTTTGGCATCTAGTTTGATCCCAAAAAGGGCACTTTAGTGAGATTTTGCTCCTGAAAGACCACTTAAACCACCAAGAAGACACTTAAGTGTGTATTTTGGCTCCCAAGAGGAAACTTCGGCACATGTTTTGTCTCCCAAGAGAAAAAATTAAACAGGTTTTGGCTCCCTAGCAGGCACTTTGGCTTGTTTTTTGGCTCCCAAAAGGACACTTTGGTTCATGAGAATGTACCTTAGCGTGTCTGGGGCCCCAAAAGGGCACGTTAGGTTTTTTTTAGTTTTTGTTTTTTGCTCCAAGAAGCACTTTAATGTAGTTTGGCTCCCAAGATAGCACTTTGGCATGTAGTTTGGCTCCCTAAAGGGTGCTTCAGTGAATTTATTGCTACTAAGAGGGCACTTAAGAGTGTATTTTGGCTCCAAGGAGAGGATTTAAGCTTATACATCAGCTCCCAAGGAGGCATCTGGCATATGCTTTGGCTTCTGAGAGGGCATTTGGGGACAAAGGGAGGCACTTAAGTCAGATTTGGCTCCCATGACAGCACTTTCACCTGTATTTCGGCTCCAAAGATGGCACTAAAGCAAGTGCTTTGGCTCCCAAGAGTACGCATAAGGCGAGACTTATAACCAGAGGGGGGACAGGGCTTTCTCTGTGGTCGGCGCCAGACTTTAGAACGCCCTCCCCCTCCAGGGTAGAGTGTTTTAAGTCTCGTCTCAAGACCCATTTTTATTCCCTGGTGTTTTAACTTTGCATGAGTTTTGTTGTCCTCTGTGTCTTTTATTTTCTTACTATGTTTATCAACTTGATTTTATTACTTTTATTTATAGACTCATTTTAGATTTGTGCACTTATTTGATTATTTTTTGCTTATTGTTGGATGAAAAGGTTTGTTTCATTGCTTTTATGATTTTATGTACAGAACTTAGGAGACATTTTTGTTGTTTAAATGTGCTGTACAAATAAACTTTGGTGTGTATTTTGGCTCCCAAGAGGTCGCTTCAAAATGTTTATTAATGATTCGCCAATTTTGAGCTTTAATTCAGGAACAGGAATTCAGTTCCTACAAGCAACTCCAGACTAATGCTGAAGTTTGTGCCACCAATGACAAGCCATACCTGGTCAGTTTTTGCTGATCTTTATTCTGTCTTTTCACAATAAGTTGCATCAATCACTCAGAGTCTTTGCAGTGGAAATTATGAACGAAGGTTGTTCGGACAGGAAATCTTTTTGTCACACACGCCATCTTCCTGAGAATGACGTTAGACATGAAAAAAATGACGACACACTAAGAGCTAAACTTTTTGGTTTACAGGTCACAAGGAGACCTCAGTGTGAGGAATCTTCTGATATCAGGAGCTTTAAAATGAGAAGCTTGTGCCCTGTTTGAGGTCTTCTCCTATCACTTTCTAAACCCAGAAGTGAGAACATGTCTCAATACTCTCACTTTCCAAAAATCAGAAACCCTCCAAACCTCATTAAAGCAATCCAATTTCCAGTGCTGCAATCACAACGAGCAGGCTGGCACTTCATCAATACGTAATTATTTTGAAGCATGCTCCTAACAATACATGGCAAATCACCCATGTGATCCAATTAAAAACGAAGCAGTCAAGGCCAGCACTCTCTGCTCTCCCTGAGGTCTGGAGGAAAAATAACTGCTGCTGCTGGCCTGAAAATGATCTCTGCCCCAAACACATAATCACATTTCCAATTTGATGCACACAGACACCACTCTCTGCAGCATCCTGACTACAACAGAGGACTCAAACTCCATGCCTCAATCCGTCATCAAGAGCTGAGACTTTATAGTTATCATTAGCTGTGAAAGTGAGATGGAATTACACCGTGAACTGAATGACCTCAAAGTGAACTGGCTCGAATTCAACCTCAACCCCAAACTAACCAAAGCTGTTGTCCCCTGCTGTCCAGCTCTTTCCCACTGTAACAACTTCACTCCCTGAGGACTGCAAGTCACAGAGCAAAGAAAGAAAGAGTCTGACATCCTAAAAGGGGGCCAAAACCTCTAAATCATCTCCAATCTGCACCTCCCATCACCTCCCACTCTTTCTAACCTCTGCTTCCTGCCGGTCAAAGTCCGGGGTTAACACAAAAGGATCAAAACTGGGAGCTCATCTTATCTCGAGGAAAGATAAATGAGGTCTGTGTTTTTAACCTTTGGAAAGTCAGAGGGTAATAAAAAAGAGGAAGTCACATGTGCTCTGTCTGTTCGGGTGGAGCAAAACAGAATTTTAACGCATCCTTCCCTCAAAAATGAGAAAAGTGTTAGGGTTTAAAGAGAGAAAAAGCCTGTTATTTAAGTCACTGTCTTCATAGAGGTCAATGAAGGTCAGTGTTGCGTGACTGAATTCATTTTTAGCCCATGAAGAAGAGTTTACTTCCTTTTTCCTTCTGAACCAAGTGGACACACCAAGTTCACATGCACTTCTGATGCAATCACTCCAGTTTCATTTTATGCATTAGTTTGTTCATAATCCAGGAATTAAAATAAGATTATTAGCGCACAAATTTGTTATTTCAAAATGCTGTTTCTCATGATCGATTGTTGGGTTAGATTTTCCTGGGAGAAGACAAATCCGCCAAAGTCAAGCAGAGAGATACTGAGATTTAAATGTTCACAGTGAGTTGTTAAGATGCTAAAACATCTTTCTTTATTCCTGTTTCCATCCCCTTTTTTTATGTGTTAGCATGTCAACACTTGTTAAGCCTGACTTGACGCTAATGAGGTATTTAGTCTGATACCAAAGCAATGGACAGAACCAACTTTTGGCTGATGCATGGCAACATAATACAGGGAACATTTTGGCCCCCAGGAGTGCACTTTAGCATGTTTTGGTGCCCAAAGGCTACTTTAGGACACATTTTGGCTCCAACAAGGGCATTTCATCATATTGAACCAGTCAGACTTTTGTTGTTTGCAACTGTGGTTTGGTCACTGTGGCTTTTTTGGCTCCAAAGAGGACACTTAATCACTTCTTCTATCCCAAGAGGACACTTTAGCTCTATTTTTATACCCAAGATGGCTCGCAGCACCTTTCAAGAGGTTGCTTTAGCCTGCTTCTCTGCACCTGAGAGGGCACCCTTGCATATTTTGGCTCCCAGGAATGCATTTCAGGGCGTATTATTGCACACCAGAGGACACCCCCTGTATACTTTGTCTCCTAATTGGAAAATTAAACAGATTTTGGTACCCAATAGGACACTTTTGCATGTGTCCTAGCTTCCAAGGAGAGCAGTTTTTCATGTTTAATCCAGCCACCGAGAAAGGCAGATATGTGTGGTCTACCAACCCAAAGAGCACTTAAGCACACTTTTGGGTCCTAAGGTAGAGGATTTTATCAGCCAAAAGGGGAGATAAGTGCAGTTTACCAACAAGGAGGGTGCTTTTTTATGTGTTTTAGCTCCCAAAAAAGCACTGAAACACAAGTTTTTATGACATATTTATATCCTGTCTTTTATATTTTTCTATTTTTAGCACCAGTCAAAGTATAAGCCTAAGCTCTTGCACTTTACTCGGATGTTATAGCTGTGCCCTCTTCACTTTTACTGTTTGTCCTGTCTATCCTGTCTTGATGTTTTGTTGACACAAGGGATTGCGAGAAACCTAATTTCGATTCCTTTGTATGTCAAGTACATGTGAAGAAATTGACAAATAAAATTGACTTTGACTTTAAAGTTTGGCAAATAGGGGGGCACTTCAGCATATTTTGGCTCCCAAGAGGCTTCTTTGGTACGTGTTTTTGATTCCCAAAAGGGCACTTGAGCGCACATTTTAGCTTCTAAGGAAAGCTATTTATCATGTTTTACAGACAAAAGGGCAGATTTATGCAACGTTGGCTCCAAAGAGGGTATTTTAGCGCAAATTTCTGGCCCCCAGGAGGGTATTTTTGGGTATTTTGGCCTCCAAAAGGGCACTTTTTCTTTGTTCTTTGGCTCCCAAGAGGACAGTTAATAGTGTTTTTCACCAGCCAAAGGGGCACACTAACATAGTTCGCCAACCAGGAGGGCACTTAAGCTTGTGTTTTGCTCCAATGAGGGCACTTTAGTGCATGTTTTCTAAAGTTGCAGGGCGTCCAAGAGACAAAACACTACCAGAGAGAGATGAATAAAAGAGCTGGCCATGCAGGAAGACATTGTTGAATGCCCATAAAGAAAGAATGTCGAAGAGTCCCTCAGAGACTCACCCTCTCTCTCCCCTATAAATACCCCATCACTGTCCTGGGAGCTGCAGCTTTATAAGGCAGCCTCACACCGCTCCTCTACTGATCGGCCAACGCCGTGAGATAACAGGACTCCCAACGTCCTTATCTCTCCACTCGACAATATTGAGTCATACGCGTTATCTCTCCCGGTCCCTGAAGGCTGCGGGGATTGGAAGCAGCTCTGCATTCACGTGTCCCCCTCAGTTCACTCAGCTGCTTATGAATGACTGAAAACCTGAGGGCAAAACGTCTGGGATGATGATTCACACACTTTTTTTCACAGTTTTCAATGACGTCATTTTGGACTTAGAGGAACATGAAGAATACTGTGACGTTACACTAAAGTCTAGATGTGTCAAAAAGCTGAACACTCAATCTTCAGCCCATTAGCATCACATTTTAATATAAATAGACTGTCTGTTCTAAAGAAAGATGGACTAACAGGCAGCCTGAGTTCACCCCCATAACTCCAGTTAAAACCCTCTGGTGTAACTTAACAAGATATTTCATGTTCCCCATTTTAATGCTGACAGCTGGCCTACTTATCAAATCTTCTATATATTATCATACATATAGATTAACCACACCCTGCTGATACAACCACTTCAAGATAAAAGACAACTTCATCGTTGTAAATTTATGACTTAGATCTCTTAATATTGCATATTTATCAGCGTACATTTTTATGATGTTAAGCCGTAAAATTAAACCATTGTTCCCTGATTTTACCGCTCCCTACTTCTAACTGGCATTAGTTTTTCATTATCAATATAAAATCTGTGATTTACCATCATTGTAGCTTTCAAAAGTAGCTTTTTCTTATCATAACAGTAAAAGATCAACAGCTAATATAACTCCATAAAGCTAAAAAAAAAAAAAACGGTATGTCTGGAATAAAAAAATTATATAGACATACTATTTACATAATATCCTGTAACCACTACTTTATCATAAAAACAACTTAATAGTAAAATTTTGACTTTAATTGTAGAATTTTACAACTTAACAGGCACACATTTTTTTATGAATTTATTGCTGTAATTTTTACACCATTAAACATAATTTTAGTTTATTTGGGATTTTGATTCAACTTTTTTTTCCAACTTCAATCCCATGAATTTGCAACTCTAGTCTCTTTTCACACATACATCAAAATTTACACATGGTGCACTAGAATTTCACCCTCAGACTTCTGTTTTAAGGCCTGATAAATGTCTAAGAATAACAAATGATAGAAATAGGATAAAATGAAGAGATCAAGAAGAGTGCAAGAAAAGCAACAACAGAAAACAAAACGTTTGACTAAGCTTAAAAGTATAGAAATACGAGTATAAATAGAGTGAATATGCAGGCAGACAGAAGCATACGCTCTAAAAACAACTAATTTAACAAATTATAACTTTAAACTTATTAATTAAAGGCTTTGGACCTTTGGGGGAATTAATCTTGTTTTAATTATCTAGCTGTCACTCTAATTTTTATCTGGCTTCAGTTTTTCATTTTCAAACTCACAAACTAATTTTAAAACTTTTTTACTGAACGCTTTAACAACTTCATCCCCTTAAATATAAATAATTTTCTTGTTAATTTAGGACTCTGATTTAATCTATTTACAACTTTAATTGAGTGAATTTATGTAAATATGTTACTTTTTTTTTTTGGAGTGGCCACTTTTCAACTGATGTTCTTGCAACCAAACCAACTTGTTCTTATGAATTTACAGCTTTCCTTGTAAATATATCACTTTTCTCATTGGACAGTTATTCTTATAAAATCACAGCTTCTTTTTTGTGAAACTAAATGCTTTTTCCAACCGTAGGTCTGCTGTTTGAGTATTAATCAGCCGAAGCAGCTCTAAAATGCCTTTCATGCTTTGTTTGTTTTACATGATAATATCATAACTCATTATTCAAAGAATGTTGACTTTGGGTCCGATATTATAACACCTTTGAAGATGTTACCCGTCTTCCTTATCTTTCTCTCACATTTATATTCTATAGATGACAGACTGTTGCTCAGATAACTCAGTTTGAATTAAATTAAATGGATATTGCTTTCCAAAAAGTAAGAAATAGGGTTCACTAGGGCTGAACAATTTATCGTTTTCTGATCGAAATTTCAGACATTATGATCATGTTTTCGCCAGAGCTGCAATTTTTTTTTGCTCCTGACTGACCCAGGATCTGTTGTTAGTTGTTTTACACACACACATCCTTTGAGTGTAAGGCGAATGGGAAAGATCTTGTTTTTCCCTTGGGATTGTTGAATTTTGTTTTGAATGTTTTTTTATTATAATTGCTTTTTGAACATAGTCTATTTTGTATTTTATCTTCATTCACTACATCATTTTTAAAAGTTAAAAGTAAAGATAGCTCTTTTTGGTTTTCAGTCATTAAAAACTAGAAATACGATAAAAAAAAAGTCCAGTTTAGAAATGGGAAGACTTGTATTTTAAGGTAAAAAATTCGACTATTCATCTCAAAATCTCTTTTTTTTTCTCTCAAAATTTTGCTTTTTATTTCATAATGTTGTCTTTATTTTTCACAATTTGACTTTTTCTATCAAAATTTCTACTTTTTATTTCAAATATTGCCTTTATTTCAAAATGTTGATGTTTTGTCTGAAAATTTTGACTTTGTATCTTAGACTATTGTCTTTATCTCAAATTTTCGACCTTAAATGTGAAAGTTTAGACTTTTTTCACATAATGTTAGATTAATTTCTTAAAAATTTGGACTCTTATCTCAAAACTTTGACTTTTTTACTCAGAATTTTGTCTTTATTTCTCAAAATTTCCACTTTTTAATTTAAAATATTGACCTTTTATCTAAAAGTTCGAAACGATTCTAACCTTCAGTTTTCAACCCTACATTGGAGTAAAAGCTTTTGATGTTTCAATGGTTTCATAGAATTTTCTGTCAAGTTCGTAAATGTTTCTGTACATTGTGAAAAGCTTGATTTGAAGAAAATCGTAAATTGAATTGGAATCGCAATATCTGTCAGAAAAATCGTAAAAATATTCAGCCCTAGGGTTCATATTAGGATAAACTGCCAAAGAAAGAGGATAAAAGAAACATCGTCTCGTCTTCATTATCCAGGATGTGTCCTCCTCTAACTCCATCAGGTTTTAAACTCAACAGAATGCCGTTTGTAACGACTTCATCCCCACCTTTGCACGTTGTCACTAAATCACGACAATGCCTGAGATTTGCAGACTATTCCTGTCGACCTTTAGCCCCTGCTTCTCACACATGGTCGAGCTGTATCCTTCAATTAGTTCATCTCAGCACAGTGAGTCATGGCATCAAAGAGCATCAGGTGAAACAATGTGCTCTTTTCCGCTACAATGCCCACATCATTCATCACGCACGCTAATATTGATTCTCATTCCTGGGAGGAGATAGTCTTTATCACAGACAACACTGCATCAAAACAAGAGGAGATTTCTCTGTCTGCAGGAGAACAGAGACTCATCCATAAACTACAGGAAGATCTATCTGATTGTGTAATCACTTCTCCAGTTCAGAGGTGCATCAAAGAGTGAGGCAGAGATAAGATTCACACTCATCAGTTTATCCCAGAAAACTCGCACCAGTATGAGCCTTTTAGTTGATATCTTCACTTTATTACCTCATAGTTTAAATGCATAAAGTGCTTTCTAGTCAAAGTCAGATTCTGGAAATCCCCTGCTGTTCGCCCATAATTACACACTTCCACATGCTCCGCTCGCTCCGCTTGGAAAAACCAGGCAAAAACCATGGTCACCCACAAATTTAAATACACTTTCCCTCCTGTAACAGCTGCTATCACATGATTTACAGTGTGTTTACTATCTGATGTGTAACTGCCACTTTGAACTGGTGGTTTTAGACGTAGAGATGTAACATTACGAATCTTACATTCCCTTTTTATGTGCTTTGGAGCAACAGCATTTGGGAAACTTATATGTTGGAAATAATATCATGAATTTTCCAACTAACTTCACTGAGGGACAGAAACATGTTTGGAAACCTTTCTCCTGAAAGAGTTTGGTTATTTTAGGTGAGCTTTGTCCACCAAAGACTGCAATAATATATGGATGTGGTGTCTGTGACATCATCTGTTTGTTTCTGATTTGGAGTTTTGAAGCTCAACATGACTCAACCTAGCTTTGCTTGTGTTCGAATGAGGCAAAAGGGGGCGGGACTTTAGCATCAGAGGGCCTGAGTGTCAGTCAACAAAGCGATGTCCTTATGGGTTTTAAAAAATAAACTCCAAAGAAAAGAACGATGTGCAACACAATCATTATTTGAACAAGTCTGCAAACACGTCTATTTGTGCTTTTTTTGAAAATTGCTGTGTATGTGGTTTCCTGTACTTCTGCATTCAGCCCCCTAGTGGACGTGCAATGTACTGCAGTTTTCAAGGCACTAATCAAAATTTAGTCGCAAATAAATGAATGTGAATTAAACCTAATTCAGTAGCCATGTAGTTTGAAGTATGGTGGCTTTTTATAAAAAAAATCTTTTAACATCTTAACTGACTGAATAATTTGGGCACTTAAACCAACAGTATGACAGAAAATGTTTCATCAGTGGAAACCAAAAGCAGAGCAAACTGTCACTTTGAGAATCCTAATATTTACTTAGTGAACACAAATATTACTCGTGAATACAATCTTGAGATTGTTCATTATGTTGGAAGAGGAGGACACGCTAATTTAGCATTCTTAGCTTTTTTGAGCATTGTAGCACTTTTTCTAGCTCCTGAGAGGAGCTTTGAGCACCATCTGTACTGGATCACTCTCTTGATTCTGTCCAATTTCTTTTTGCCAGTCCATCTGGAGTGTGACAGATCTAAAAAATCATTTTCAGCAGAGAGAATGGACAGATCTTGCTTCTCACTGCTGAACTTTACTGGTAGTATCATCAGATTCAGTCTACGTGCTGTAAACGGATTTGTGTTCTCATACACAGACACTGAGAAATATCACAGCGCTAATAATCTAATAATTGTATTCCTGAATTATGAACAGGCAAATATACTGTACTGACGGTTTTCATAGGAGTTTTGTTCCATCATCTATCATCATTCTCAACAAGCAGTCTTACTAAATTATTTTCCATAATTTACTTATTTAATTATTTACTGTCTGTGAAAACAAATTTCCTTTTGGACAATAAAGAATTATCCATCTTGGGCCGAATAAAAGATGATCCAGGATATAAGACGACCCTCTTTTTGAATACAGATTTTTTTGGGGGGAATAAAAGGCTTTTTGGTGACAAAATCTTGTTTTATCCCAAAGAACATTTTCTTTGTTGTTTATAGAATGGTGACAAATCATAGAGGAGCTCATGACCCATATAATTCAACAAAAAAGCCTTAAGTTATCTATATTATTTGCATGACAGGATGTTATTTCTGTCTCTACATGGTCGTGCATTAACAATTCTCTTCTGCTGTCTGAATCGTGCACAGCAAAGTTCCACCCCCGATGCACACATACATACATACAGGGCATGTCTGAATAATTTCCTTTACAGCTCCTGATACAAACACTTGAGCGCACACTTAAATACACACAGAGACGAGCACACTCCATAAAGCAAATGGATGGTTGGGGAAATAATGGGAAACCAACACAACAAACGCAGGAACAAATTTTTTTTTAAGTGTCCTCTTTTTTTTCTCACTTTTTCAGAAGGAATTTACAGTCGGAATGATACGGTATAGAAAAGTGAGACCAGGAAGTCCTCACGGTCCCTTTAAGCAGATAAAAACTACTTCCTGAAGCTTTAAAAGTCATTCCAGTAGAATTGATGTAATTACACATGATAACAGCATGTGAGGAAAATAACACATCCCTCTCTCCCTCACTGTCTCCATAAATGAGCTGACGGCAGATTCATGTCCCATACTGGGCTCCTCTTAATGACGTTATCTAACACACGGTGACAGCAAAAGCACCAAGTCAGCAACAGCTCCTGATGAACACTTTCCAGAGAAACGTGCAGGACCGAACACGTAACAACCGGCCAAAGAACATGACAGCTCCTCTGGACTTTACCCGGCCTTATCTCCCTGGTCGTGTACGTTCACCTTCATCATTCGGCCTCGTAAACCTGTTAAAAGCTACTGAACCATAAGACTCAGCATGGTGCTATAAAAATCAACAATCTGAGACACTTAAATCCAAATGAGACTTTAACACAGCCATATGGTCTGAAGCAGTAAAGTGTGACTTTGTCGTGTGTGAGCTCATGAAAGAAAGCATTAAAACAGAAAGCTTCTCCTTCTTTGATTCATTCTTGTGCCTATTTTGAGGAGGATCTGAGCGGAAACACATGTGGTGAGGACTTCCCATTTCCGATCCGTGTGCTTGTGCCCAGTGCTCTTTTGATCAGGTGTGTGTGTGTGAGTGTGTGTGTGAGAGAGAGAAGGAGAAGTAGCAGTGCTTTCTCAGCACTTATGCGAAGAGATGAGTTCAGGAAAAATGCTGATATAGGCCTCGCAGATAGACACGTCACCTTGACAGCACCGCTCAGAGGTCGACAGATCAAATGTCAGCGAGATGTTTGAATAGCTGAGATTTTTGTTGAGTTATTTTAACTCCAGGAGGAATACTTTTCACTTTTTAGACAGCTGATACACCAAAATAAAAGTCTCTTTAAACACACTCAGTTATCTGTAATACATGTCTGAAAACACTGCATGTGTTTGTTTCTGATTCTGATTCTTGTGTTTGTTATTTTTTTATGAATGAACACATGCATGTACTCACCATTTCACAGTCCAAGACCAACACCAGCAGCAGGTCACAGTCAGGCAGAGTGTTGGGATTCACAGACACATGGAAAATGAAACAAAAATCACTCACTGAGTTATTTCACAATGTGAGGAATCTAGGAAACACTCCCCCTCACACACACACACACATGTAAACAGCCCCTAACACTGTGCGTAAAACATGCAAAGCGCACCAAACCAACTGTGACGCGACTGTACTCACATGTAAAGAAGTTCAACAACACAGGGAGAGAATCACATGAGAGACTTTACCTGAGTCTTCAGAGAGGAAACAAAGTCCCTGAACACAAGCTGACACCAGGGAGTGAAACCGGAGAGCAGGGATCCCGACACGGGGCTCGTCCGGGCGGAAAGGACCAGACACCTGTGTGCGCCTGCTTTGGCAAACCCTCCCACACACGGACCCAGCTAACCCCGCCCCTCCTGGATCAGAAAAAACGGCCCCTATAGTACTCCAAACCGGGCACGCCCCACCATTACGACTCTAGTAGTGAAGCTTCAGCGCCTCCTGGTGGTAGCTGGAGTGAAGAGATGGTAATCTGTGTGTCACATGCCCACTAGATGGCCTTGTTAGTCTGAGCTGCACATGTGGAGTCTGCAGAGGTGACTCTTGGATGAACCTGCAGGTTTTGCTGATACTCACAATTTATTTTTGCATTCACTAAAATGAGGCAGAAAATGCTACAAAGAGAAACCAAAATACTTTAGATAAGCAAGATGCCTGTTTTAAAACCCCCTGCACTCATGTTAGAAAAAGAATCATAAGGAAAAATGCACTTAGAGTTTCAAAGTAAAAGCCCTCTTTAGTTAGAACTACAGCTTCTGACAAGACCCATGTTTAAGTTTTGTAGCTGGTATAACTGTAGCTGCAATTATTAGTATCATTGTTTTTATGTACAGAAGCCGCAAAAGGCCATTTTATCCTAAGATCTTTAACCCTTTAACAACCACCTCAACCAAATGGTTTTGCACATTTTGAGTTACTTTATTTCATTAAGAGGAGTCCCCAACTTAACTCAAACTGATTCAACCATCTTTACAATTTAGTAGAAGTATGCAATGGATCTCGAGCCTCAAAAACCTTTTTTTTAATTGCACTACCACGGTTAGGTTGTTGTGATGATGACATATTGAAGGCATACAAATTTACCTTTGTTTAGCACCTTTTTCTTTGAGTTTTTTTTTTTTCCATGCAAGTAAATGTTTTCCACAGTAGCATTCAATCACAAGTTAAAAAAAATGATTGTGAGACTATTTTCCTTGGTTGAAATAACATTGCTCAATATTTTGTTGCATACTTACTTAGAGAAATCAAAACTGTTCAATACCCTGGATATTTATGAGAAGTTATTTCATTTCTAAATTAGTATCATATGTAACTTTTTCCTACTATTTATGGTATTTGTATGAAATGTAATACAATTATCGCAAAATGATACTTCAGCCATTGGGTAGAGGTCGATATTTTAAAAACTGAAAGGTTTGTGGGGAAAAAAAGAGAAAAAAGATTGTGGTTATTACTCACCCATTGCAACAAGAAATGCTGAAAAAAAAAAAATGTTTCCATTCCTTTTTACTTCGTGGGGTAGTAAATGGGTTAAAAATAACAAGGTAAATTCCAGTTGTTTTTAAGGATCCTTGCTCATTTTCCCAAGAAATAGAACCAAATCTGTTTTTCTCGGAGTGATAGGACAATTTTTCTTGTTATATTGAGCAGACAAAGCAATCAAAAAATCAAAGCAGAAGGTTTATCTCCGTCATTAGGAAGAACACTTTTTATGTTGCTCAATGCTGCTGCTCATTTTTACACAAAGCACACATCTGCAATTAATTTTCACATAAAAAAAGAAACCCACTGGAAAGATGCATACATCTTTCTTGAAGCTGGTATAATAGTAACTATCATTGTTGTTAAGGAAGCCCTAAAGGGTCATGATTGTATACATTTCTTCCACCTTATTTCTCAAGATAAGCTTATTCAATTGTTTTTCTTTCCTGATTTACTTTTCTCAAGAACCAAAAACAAACTGTCTTCCCAAGATAATAGGATTATTTATTTCCTTTTGTGAAAAAAAATCAGCATGTTCTGAGACAATTTTCTGGCAATCTCAAAATCAAATCAGTAGGTTTACCGCCATCACCAGCCAGACCACAGAGTGCCAACTGCTTTTGTACCTATTTCTGTCATTCTTTGTGTTTTGCTACTAAAAGCACAAAGAATGACAAAGAGCAGCTTCACTTACCAGAAAAACATCTTATCCCCAGAAAAATCTGTTAAAAGAAAACTGGAAAACAACTGAATTTCATGTATTATCTCAAGAAAACAGACAAAATAAATCTTCATTATTTTTTATCAAATCAGTCTGTTATTGGGCAATGTAGTGCAAAAACTGTACAAGTTGATCCGAGCAGTACACGCTGAGTTTGTCAGATTTGGGTGGGTTCAGTAAGTGCATCAAGTCTGGGGTCAAAAATAACACCTTTAATAAAAAATAAAGAAACAATTAGAACCGAAACCCAAGTTTGAAATGTTTTAAAGATACCATATTCTAAATGTATTCATCCTGCAAACTGTGCACAGGTTGGCTTTGCATATTTAAAATATAGCCCTGGGCCAACAGTGGTCCAAGGTTGATATTTTATACAGCCCCTGTGTGTTATGATTCTTCATTGTTTCAGCCAATTTATTATGAATAAGTCCCAGTGAAATTGCTTGAGGAGCGAGTCGGATTGAAGCCGACATGAATCTGGGCCCTCAGGCTGATCCAACTGGGTGAATATTTGTGGATTTTGTTTTACTGGTGGGTGAAAACACAAAGAAACCGCTGGTTGAGTGACACAAGCTGCATATTCATTCTTTTTTGGTTTGAAAGCAGCTCAAGATTTCAACACAGAGCGTAAACACAAGAACACTGTGTCAATACAGTGTTTCTGAAGCTGTTTCATCTCACAGATTATTATTAATGTCACTGAAATTAATCATTTTCTTACTCTTGTGTAGAAGAACATTTTCTGTCAAGGTCACAAACAAAACCAAAGTCTATCTAGTGACGTCTCACGAAGCTACCTGTGCACAGGCTACTTGTATAAAGCTAAAGCTCTGTATATTCTGTAGAAACTCAACAGCTGACATGTTCAGATAGAAAAGTAGATGAAAGTTGAGAATGGGGCAGAAAAAAAACAAAATTGGTGTATAAAAGCTTTGTTGGATGCAAAATAATAAGTATTTAGGGCTAAAAATGTTGTTTAGGGTAAATTCAATAACCAAAATTTTAAAGAACGCACCAAAGTATCCTCTTGGGTGTCAAAACACACACTCTTGGGAGCCAAACTGCCCTTTGGGTCCTCTTGAGAGACAAAACACTCATTGAAGTGCCCATTTAGAAGCTGAATTACATATGTCAGTGCTTACCTGGTTGGTAAAGCATGCATTGAGGTGCCCTCTTGGTTGGTAAAATGTGCAAAAGTGGCCTCTTGGGAGCCAAAACTTGTGCTTAAATGCTGTATTGGTGGCTTAAACACCAAGATATGGGCTGTAGGGGCCTTCTAGGGAGTCATAACACCAAAAGTGCCTACTTGGGTGTCAAAAAAGGTGCTAAAGGGGTCCTTTGGGTTCAAAAACAGACTCTGAATGGCCCTTTGGGAGCCAAAATGTGTGCCAAACTGCCTTCTAAGGAGCTTTAACACCAGAGAACGTGCTAGAGTACTCTCTTGGCAGCCAAAACATGCATTAAAGTGCACATTTGGGACCGAAACGCTTGTTAACGTGCCATCCTGGTTGGCAAATTGTGCACTGAAGTGCCTTCTTGGGAGCCAAAACGTGCTTAAGTGCTGTCTTGGAAGCTAAAACACCAAAATATGGGCTTTAGGGGCCTTCTTGGTAGCAATAACAACAAAACACGCTCTATTGTGCTTTCTTGGGTGCCGAAACAGGTACTAAAGTGGCCCTTTGGGTTAAAAAACAGACTCTAAATGGCCCTTTGGGAGCCAAAACATGCGCTAAAGTGCAAATTTGGGAGCCAAAATGCTTGCGTAAGTGCCATCCTTATTGTCCAATGGTGCACTGAAATGCCTTCGTGGGAGCCAAAACATGCCAAAGCGCTGTCTTGGAAGCTAAAACACTCTCTGAATGGCCCTGTGGCAGCCAAAATGTGTGCTGAGTTGCCTTCTAAGGAGCTTAAACACCAAAAAACATGCTAAATAACTTGCTTGCTACAATGCTCCTTTGAGTGGAAACACCAAACTCCTCCCTTGGCTGGTTTAAACTAACTAATTCAGTCTGTTTGGTTATATGATATGCCATTTGTATAACATGTCAACACTTAAGTGCCCGTTTGATTGGTAAAGTGGGTGCTGTGTGCCTTTTTTCTCCACTGTTCCACTGTTGTTTAGAGATAACAGGTCTCAGTTTAGTCATCACACCTCGTGTTGCATCAATACCTCTGTCATCTCTCCCAGTTATTAGAGCTGCAGCTACTCAGAGGTTTAACACTTGTTACTCATCGTCTCACAGTTTGAAGCAAACAAATGATCTGCGTTCGCTTTAATACGACATCACACAAGAACACCTATCAGACCCCACAGAAGGTGTTACAGGCAAGTTTATTCAACCATAAATGCTTCATATAAACAAGTGTGCACAGAGGGAGGACCTTATCTTAAGGTCGCTCCCTGTTCCTAAACCAAACGTCTACCTGAGATTCAATTCATTTCACCTTTTTTTTAAATTTTCACGTGGTATTCACATAACAATGTAGAGAAACAAAACTAGACTATTTATTTTCTGTGGCATGTGTCGATGCTACAGTACAACATGTCAGACAGCAGGTCTCTGTGACTGTTTTGGCAATTCTACAAGCTACAATGTTTGCCGTACTCTTATACAAAAGAAAAGTCTCATCTGATCAGGTTTTCTTTTCATACAAATGTCTTCTAAATCTTCGTACAAGTCTTTAGTATTGCTCTTGCTACATTGAAAAAATAGAAAAATTACATCTGAAGATTGAGCTGTGGTTGTGGTATTTATAAAGAGCTTGGCTCTTGAGTGTTCATGGCTATGTTTCAATAGTCCTTATCTGCTTACTCTCCGTGTTTCCTCGTCTCTGTAGTGGCCGGCTCCTCATCAGCAGTCAGAGAGGAAGGTAGGAACAGAAGACATCAAAGAGTTTCAGAGGCTCATCGGGTTAAATACGAGTCTAGGACTCTGCAGAGGTGCTCGGTGTCACCGTGTCGTCCTCTCCCTGAGCTGCTTCCTCCCCTGCTGCTGCATCTGCTGCTACTTCCTGCTCTGCAGCCACTAAAGAAGTGTCCGTGTCTGGGGCTTCGAAGGACTCGCCCCCGAGGTCAGTCAGTTTGATGTAGCCCTTACTGTTGGAGCGCTCCAGACGAGGGCAGCTGAAGCGCCTGCCTTTGTCTCCTTGACGACACACAGTCACAGACAGGCTGCAGCGCCGCGCAGACCTGGGCTGATCCGTGAGGGAGTTGAGCGACAGCCGTGACCCCATCGCCCTGGCAACAGGTGATGGAGGAAACAGCTGGGTCCACTGCGGTTGCGGAGCCGGCTGCTCCCCCTGCTGGTCGGCTGTGATTGTTACGTCCTCGTGGCTCTGGTGAGGCGGGGGGGAACCAGCCACCGAGGCGTCCTTCTCGTTTGCATCCGTCTCGTCTTTCTGGCTGCAGCTGCTGGCTCGCCTTTCCTCGTTGATCGTTACGGCGGCAGCGGCAGAAGCAGCTGCTGTCGCCTCGATGACGACCTCCTCCTCTGAGTGCCCCTCCGCCTCGGCCCTCTCTGACTCCCCCACCTCACAGTTATTCAGTTTGATCACAGGGAGGGTGAAAGCGTTCACGGAGGAGGTGACGATGGAGGTGGTCTCCCACTGTCGGGGCTGCGGGGCCTGCTCGCCGCTATTGCTGTAGTCTTTGTAGATGCTGTAGACAGTATCAGTGAAAGTCTGGACTTCTCTCGACCAGCTACGCGGCCTGCTGGTCAGCGAAGGACGCCTGAACGCCTCTTCCCCTCCTAACTCACTGGGGAAACCGAGAGCAGTCGAGGGCCAGGAGCCACGTGTGAGCATCCCGCTCTGAGGGAAAGATCCGGACGTGCCCTCAGCGTTCCTCGCTTGAGTGTAGTTCACCAATCCGTTTAGCGGCGAGTACTCCTTCGAGCGAATGTTGTGCAGATCAATAACCGTGGAGTAGATATCCCTCAGGTTAATGATTTTGGTTTTCTTGTCTCGATTCTCATGGAGGACTGCGTTGGCACAGATAAAAAGAAAAATCCCGATCCCCATCACGAGCGGCCCAAAGACTTTCAGATTATCCGAGTACAGGTAATTATCCAGGAAATCACACAGGAAGCCACAGTTGCGGGAGGGCGTGCTGCTGTTGGAATGGCTCTGGTTGACTACATCTGCCTGGCCAATGGGAGCAGGCTTACCGCTCGTGGAGTTCGAGGGGGGGCTTCTGGAGAAGCTCAGCCTGTTAACGTGGTACGCTCCGGTCCTGCGGCGCTCCTGGTACTGCTGCTGGCTCTGACTGGGCCAGTATCCCAGAACAGCCATGGAAATCCCCACGATGAGAACTACAACTCCCACGGCGGCCACCAAACCAGCCGGGGAGCACAGGTTGAGCTTCCCCTTCACCACCACTACATCGTTCTTCTTCTTTTTCTTGGATTTCCGCTTCCTTTTGTTTTCCGCTCGGTTCTTCGAGCGGAGGGAGTCCTGGCGCCTGTTCATGCGCAGCAGACCACCGGTGGCTATCATGGTGGCGGTTGGACGGCAGGCTTGTCAATCAATCTGAGAGGACAGAAAAGAGAAATTAGAACATACCAACATTTGACATAGTGATACATAACTTCTTTTCTATTTCACTGTTTATTTTCATAAAACTCACTCACTTCACATTTTATCCATGTGACTCAATCACTGCTTCTGCAACTCTTTTGAATCCAAACATGACAGTGGATGCTTTTTCTCATGCTTTTGTGCTTTCAATCAATGTTAAATGTTAAACTACTGTAGGTTGTATCGTCCAAAAGCACCAAAAAGTTAACCTTAAAATTAATTATTGTAAAATTTACTGCAGAGGGCTTCAACAGAAGGTCCATGGAGACACTGCAGGTGGTCTCTGATGTTTTTAGTCGACTAGCCTTTTTTTTTTATTATATATACTTTTAATTAACTGATAACAAATTTGTTTATGAATAGCAGTGGCACTAATAAGCCATTACTTGTGTGTCCACCTTTATGTTAAAAAAAGCCAATCTAAATAGCTTCTATGCTTTGTTGTCATACAATTAATTGACAGACAGTGTTGACATTGGCATTAGTATCCATTAAAGAGGTATGTTTTTAAATGGCAGTGCCAAGGCTACCCATCTCAGTGTGCCTTTAAAATGAACCTGAATATTATTTGAACAGCTATGCACTGAATGCACAATAACACAGTGCTTCTATGTATGGCTCAGTTTCATATAAAACATATACAGCCATGGATGAAAGTATTGGCTTCCCTGGAATTTCTCCAGAAAATACACCATGTCTCCCAGAAATTGATGCAATTACAAATGTTTTTGATATGAATGTGTTTATTTCCTTGATGTGCATTGGGGAAAAAAAGAAGAAGAAAAAAGCCAATTTTACACAAAACACCAAAAAATGGGCCGGACAAAATTGTTGGCACCCTTTAAGAATTGTGGGCAAATCATTTAATTTCTAGCAGGTGATGCATGTTTAAACTCCATGTCTGTATATTTATAAATACAGTAGAGTGTCCCTGCTCCATGTCCTGGTTAGTTAGGGGGTCCTTGGGCTAAAAAACATCGTAGGCCCATAAATTAGGAGGAAAAGTTGAATCAGTATAAACAATATGTTCAGATTTTGGGTAAAACTGTTGCTGCATGAAGTCTTAAATTGCAAGCAGAAATGTGTTGTTTCTGTGCAGATGAGTAGCTCTTTACTTGGAAGCAGTGGTGTGTTATTAGTGAAAATTGGCCCAATAGAATAAAGACAGGTGCCTCTTGGGAGCGAAAACAAATGCAAAAGTGCCCGCCTGATTGGTTGAAACATGATAAATTGCCCTAAGGGTGCCAACAATGTGCATTGCATGTGCCTTCGTCCTCCTTTTACTCCTTGCCCCTCAAAAATCTGTGCACACCACTGCTTTGGAGTCTTTTTCATCCAACAAATGCACCACAAGGTTTGAAAACCAAAAACATTTCCACTGTTTCCTCAAAGAGCATGATCATGACGTTTCTTCCTTTGAGTGCCATTTTCCTCTGAATACAACACTGTAAAGACCTGCTTTCTTAAACTGATTTGCTGGTTACAGGTGTGTAATGGGAGCTCACTTTGAATTTAAAAAAATCTCAAAAGTGTATTTTACAAAGTTTCACAGTAAACATGACATTGCAAAAGCTTTACACTGTCATCGAGAGCCACAAAGTTCATTTCACAGAGATTACTCATGTAATCCAGATTGTAATACAAACAAGGCTGGATTATCGGTAAAGCTGGCAACTAACTCCACAAAGGCCTTTGGCTCAGTGTGTGTCATTACTTTCCTGTATTATGAATGATTCCCCATCTGTTTGTCGAATTACACCCCAGTGACACGACATAAACTGACACGGCAAATGTCCATTTTCATTTTACAGTGTATTAGTTGAGTCACAGGAATGAATCATGGCTTTAATTATGAGTATATTTTCATTATCTGACACGTTTATCTAGTAATGTCTCACTAAACTACATTTGGACTGTGCATAGAATAGATTTACAGACATTAGACTGGACTAGAGTGATGAAATGAGGCAATAATTGGTGCATAAAAACAGATAAGAATGCAAGATAAGAAATATTTGGGGTTGAAATTGTTATTTGTGTATGTATGGAGGGTTAACCCCCTCATGGCCTAAATGTTTAACATGCACCAAAGTGAATCTTGGGAGTCAAAACACACATTAAAGTGCTCTCTTCTGGGCAAAACATGCATAAAAACTGCACTCTTTGGAGCCAAACTTCATAATAAAGCGCCTTCCTGGTTGCCAAAACACATGCAATAGTTTCCTTGGGTGCAAAATCATGTGCTAAAATGCCTTTTGGGAGCAGAAACACAATATCAATTGCTATTTTGGCAGCCACAATTTGTGCTTAAGTGCCCCCTTGGGTGCCAATACACCAAAAAACCTGCTTCAGTACCCTACTAAGAGCCATAGCATGCATAAATGTGTCAATATGGGAGCCAAAACATGCACTTAAGTGTCCGCTAGAGTGTGAAAAACATGGAATGGTGCAGAAAAGGAAAAGTTTGTGCATAAAAATAGTCCAGGATCTAGGATAAGACACATTTGAGGCTAAAAATGTTACTTGCAGTTGAATATAGTAGGAGAAATAAAATGTTGATTCTGTCATACTAATGGAGTTTGCTGATGTTTACGTATCACTACAGAAAAACTGACAATTGACTGACTTTTTTGGACAATTTTTAGCCGAAATTACTCCAAGAAATATTTACAAGTAAAGCTTCTCAGTCATGTTCCCTCTTTAAAAAAGCTTGGTCACACCTGCTTTAAGTGGTCAGAGGTATCGAGCACTATTTTTGTTAAAGTTTGTGAATTTCTCTCTTTAATCTTGAAGCTTCTTTTGTTGGTTTTAAGCAGGTGGCTTCTTTTGGAAAGAACTAACAGTACACTGAGTCCAGTGTTCGTGTTCCTCTTCCAGGAAGAGATCCAGTCTGGCCTTCAGCCGTCCTCCCTCCAGTGTAGTTCATCAAACTCCTCACAAAACAATTTGTGCATCTCTGTCCTTAAGCTCCGTGCTTCTCCTGCCAGTTCGAAGTGGGAGGGACTCAATTGGAGAAAAATAATGTCACATATTTCTGAGCTCCAGTCAGGATTAGCAAACCAAAAATGGTATGACAGTTGGTGGGCTGTTGTCGATCAAATCCAACACCCACACACTCCTGACAATAGTTTTAATGCTTAAAGATTTTCTTATTCACTCATTCCTCATCAGGATTTAACTGTAAAGAAGAATAAGGGCTTTAAGGGCCTGTTCCTTCAATAAAATGTGTCGTGTTGCTTTGTAACTGAGCTCATCCTACAGGTAGAGTATCGGCAGAGCCAGCGTTAGTCATCAGATAGTCCAGTAAACCAACAGATAACATCTTTCTGCTGCTGTTGAATCTATAAATACAGTGATATAAGCCAAAGAGAGACAGATAGCCGAGCTGACAGCGGGGAATAGGGAGGAGTGATATTTATCTACACTCAGCTGTGCCGGTGTGATACCAGCATGAAAACGTAATGTGTCCAGACAGGAGGCCAGCAGGCATGTTCACTCCACCTCGCTTTCGTGTCTTTACTCTCTTTCTCCTTCACCGACTCTCCTTCTCTTGCTTTCAAAATCCATTTCACCAACGGGAGCGACGCAGCTGCTTCAGAACGACAGCACTCCTCACAAACACACTCACAAATATGAGCCATTAGCCACAAAGCAGGGGCGTGCATAGACATTTTGAAGAACAGGGGCGGAAGTAAAAAAGGGCACATACAGCGTGTGTTTTGGCTCCCAGGAGGGCAGATTTTCATGTTTTAACCAGCCAAAAGGGAAGATTAGTGTGATTTGCCAACCCACAGGGGAATGAAGCGTGTGTTTTGGCTTCAAGTAAGACAAGCGTTTTGGCTCCTCAGACAACACTTTGGTGTTTCTTGGCTCTTAAGAGGGCACAATTGTATACATTTAGGCTCCTGAGATGACACTTTGGTGTTTTTGGGCTCCCAAGAGGGCACAACAGTATACATTTAGGCTCCTGAGAGGACCCTTGAGCATATTTTGGCTCCCAAGATGATGCTTTAGCATATGTTTTGGCTTCCAGGCAGGCAGTTTGTTGTGTTTTAACCATCCAAAGTAGCAGACTAATATGGTTCACCAACCATCAGGGCTCTGTGGTGTGTTTTGGCTCCCAAGGAGGCACTTTAGCATGCATTTTGGCTTCCAAGAGGAGGGCACTTTAGTGTTGGTTTTGGCTCACAGGACAGCAGTTTATCACGTGTTAACCACCCAAGGGGGCAGATTGATGTGGTTTGCCAACGAGGAAGGCACTGTGGGGTGTGTTTAGGCTCCCATGAGGGCTCTTAAATGCGCTTTTTGGCTACTGACAGATAGTGCTGTCACTTTAAATTTAATATTAAATTTAATATTTGAATAACAGTTCATAACAGAATAACAGAACATGGGGACAAATATCCATAACCGGAAAGTAAATAAATATATGAAGGTAATATATTGAGTGCAGAAGTGCATCAGGGTGCCTGAAACTGCAGACCTTTTCATCCAGCAGAGGGCGCTCTCACTGCTGCCTGATCGTCAGACACATAAACTGCTCATTTGACTTCAGTAAACAAAGAGCGTGGTCCATTTTAGTAAAATGGATGCAAAAAGCGACTCTAGGCGGACAAAAACAACGCCAAATCGCCGAAAGGAAACAATACACACAAAGACAAGGCTGGTTGTGTGGAACGCAGCTCATTTACTCGTCCTCAACAACAAGTCTGTGGTCTCACCTGTTGACTTTTCATCCGAGCCATACATAACCACATAACCAAGTATCTTCACTTACTGTCGTGTATGTTCGAAAACCATTTGAGTTTTGAGGAAAAGTGACAGCCGTACAGACAGAACACTGAAGCATATTTAGGCTTCCAAGAAGTTTAGTACCAAGGAGAGCACTTAAGCATGTGTTTTGGCTCCTGATAGAGTGTTGTGGCATACTTTGGCTCCCAAAAAGCACTTAAACCCGTAGTATCCCTCTGTGGACTGTGCAGACTGTTAGTGTTATAGGATCCGCCTACCATAACGTCATCATACGAGATCAGCCCACCGTACTTCAATGTATGGGATCCGCGCAACCGTTCACCTTTAGCATGCGACCACTCAGCTCTATTTTATAAAATCTATGGTCTTTTAACAAAATATTACAAAAGAGGTTCCTGCGAATAATGTTATGTCATATTCTGAGTCATTTTCACAGGTTTGGTACACTGATTGTGATTAATTTTGGTATGGGAACCATTGACTCTATTGCTTTTAAACATCTCTGCTACGCCGGCTTCCTCTCTTTTTTATTGTGTTTAAATTGACTTCAGTTAAATCAATCATCACATTTATTCTTACATGTATTTAATACAGATCTTTCAGGGAAATAGATTTACTTCTTTCTGTCTTTTCATTTCCTCCGTCATTTGTGTGAAACTTTCATGGTAGACTGTGTCTCATGTGGTTCTGAGTGATTTGAACAGGTACGATACCCGCCAACCAATGCTCCATCGTACGGGATTCGCCTCTACGCTGTAAGCTCGCAGATGCACCCTTATCACTGTAACATGTTTTGGCTTCCAGGAGGGGTCTTTAGCATGTTTCAATCACCCAAAGAGTCAGGTCAGTGTAGTTTGCCAACCAGGAGGGCATTTCTGCAATTGTTTTGTCTTCAAAGCGCACACCCTAGTGCTCTTTTCAATAATTGGGCCACAAAGGGGGGCGACCCCGGCCCCCGCTATGCACGCCACTGCCATAAACCTTTATATCTCTGCAACTTAATTTGTTTGCTTTTTTATTGTGCGGAACAATAGTGGAGGTTATCTAAAGGGCTGTGAAGCCAGAAACACTTCTCGTGATTACACGGCTGCGCTGATGAGTCTGAGCCATGTGGGCGAGAGTCAAAATAAGGCTGATTACTTAGACTCTAGCATTCCCACCTTGATTGTGCTGCCAGCCAGGTCTTTAATTTGACTAATCACGTCTAATTGTGTTTGACTTAGGGCTCGGGTTCATGAATAACTTATTGCACAAATTCCTTCCAGAGCTGCAGTTAATGTGAGTCTTCCAATAGCTGCTCTGGGTGCTGCTTTCACACTCCAAATACTGATGATGCAGGCGCTTTTTTTTAAAAAAAGATCCCCTTTCATGATCAGAGAGTTATTAGGAGCCAGGAGAAAGTGGAACACGGAGCTCTCTGCTGCACCTGAGCTTTCTGCAAACACCACGCTGCTGTTTGTAGTCAGTTCATCACATCCAATGAGCACTCAAATGCCTCCTGGGTGAAGCGAGAGTCAACCTGCACTCGAGCTGATAACGCGTGGGCGGACCCCTCTCTCTCTCTCCTTCTCTCTCTCTCTCAGCAGCGTGAGCGTGGACCTGGAGTGGGTGCGGACAGGTCGGGTTGGTTCTCTGTCTGCGGTGCTTAACAGGAAGCTGCCAACTACTCAGGGTGAGGAGGGAGAGAGGAAAGAGGAAAGAGGATCGAGGCCGGCTTTTTTTTTTTTCTTTACGCACAGTCCTCACCGACCTGCGGGGGCGCAGATTTTCGCGCAATGTTGCATGAATAATCGACTGTTGACATTACGGCGCATCTGTTTCCCTTCTGTTGGAAAAAGCCCGTGGAGCAAATATGAGCTGTTGTAGAGTTTGAGAGATGCTCTGAAAATGTCCAGAGCCACGGCGACGCATCTCGCTCCAACACAAAGAGAACACAGGAGCTTTAAAAAAAAAAAAAAGGTGCAGCGAGATGACAAACATGCACACCTCCAGCACGGCCTGACGAAGCCCATGCTTTCATAACTAACACTACAACTCTACAGTATGTGCCGAGTCTCCAAACGCACAAAGCCTGTCTCAGATTTTCACATTTATATGAGAAAATGAGAATTAAGACCCGGATCGCAAACTTTCACGCAGATTCCACATTGATATACAACAATTTCCTCCCTTGACACCCTTTTCTACTTTATTTCCCCTGCGTTTTTAAAAGATAGTGCACCAAATGTGTTGCACGAACCGATTTTCTTTTGGATTGAAAGAAATTCATCCTCTTAACCACGCGATAAAAAAAAAGTCTGGAGTGCGCATTGCTCCAAGTACACCGCCTTCCTGACATCAAAACTCTTCTCCATCGCTTCATTCTGGATCAAAAACAGCCTCACACCAATTAAACCTCTCAGTTATATCATAAAAACACTTCAAAAACCCTCATTTACCTCGATCCAGCCGCTGAGGAGTCAATATGGACTCTGCAAAACACAAAAGACGCTCGGATATTCCGCTGGAGGCGAAGACGCAGGAGGAGAGAAAAGGAGAATTAAATCATTAAAAAAAAACAGATCATCTCTTACCAGAAATTGCGGCTTGACGATCAAGCATCTTCATAAAAAGGCGCACTCCTCGCTTAGCTGTGCATGTCGTGGTGCGCCACTTTGGTGCCAAGGCTGGAAGAGTGGTTTCCAGTTGAACGCAGATTCACAATAGACCGGCAGGGGCGGGCCGAGTGTGTTTCTATTGGTGCTGATTATTGGGCAACGTGGAAAGAAAAAAAAAAAGAAACGAGGGCTGCTCAGGACATTTATCATCCTTTAGGTTGTACTCCAAACGTTTCCAGATGTGGATTCACTTCACTCCTGATTGCTTGATTTTTCCTGACACAATAATGAGAAACCCCCTTGATTTTTTATGTAAACAATACTAAGTTACAGAGCTGTATGGTTTCTGCATTATTATCTAGAAATGGTTTAAGCCAGTAATGAGAAGAAGAGGGTTTTTATGGTGCACATAAGTGAAAAATAAAATGAATAAGATAAGAAGAAGAAGACATCTAGACACCTCTCTTCATCATCTCCTACACCCTGTGCCTTCCTCCCTCTCTGCATTTCTCCCCTGGGTTAGATTGCTGTAATTGCCTGTATGCTGCGTCCTCATGTTGTACAAAATGAAATATGACAGAGTCCAGATGTGTTGCACTGATGTGAGACTGGAGACACTGGAGGCAGCAGCAGCAGCAGCAGCAGCAGCAGCTCTGTACCGGGCAGAGGGGGGGAGCATGAATAACAAAGCTTAGCGCTGATTCTCCAGAGAGCCGGCTGCAAATTTATGACCCAGAAATGTGAGGTTTTTTATATCCTCCTGTTTATCACATAAATTAAAGGAACAAACAAAGAGAAGTCCAGTTTGTGATGCAGTATTTGAAGTCAAGTAGTAGTAGTTGTTGTAAACACGGACATGGGGAGTAATCCTGAGCGGTCTTTAATCCGCGGTGATACTGTGTTGGTCTGGAGCAGCTTTCACTTCATCTCTAAGCTTCTCTAAGATGTGAAGACACATGAGTTAGAGCAGATGTTTCAGAGCAGATTACAGCCTGATAAAACTGTGATACAGCCAGAAACTGCAACAAATACTCCAAATTATGGTCCTAATTTACAGAAAAAGGGACAAAGACTTCAACCTGTGTCACAAAATCCTTGTTAAATGTCATTCAGGAGTGTTTCAATCATGCATCACAGAAGTCATCAAACCTCTGTGTATACTAACCTAATGGCTTCACAAGGATTATTTCACCATTAAGCTTTATAATTCTTCATGTGGTGTCACAAATGGGAAAAAAAAACAACTACCTCTAAATCCTGGATGTGTCCTTCCATCTGTGTCACGTGTATCAATACAGTGTTTTACACACAGGACTTTAAAAGTGATTATGAAACAGTCTAAAATGAAATTATCACCACTGAAATTGGTTATTTTTAAAAGCTATATCTCAGTATCCATGGTTAGGTTGAACTAAAGTCCATTTACGGCACGTCCAAAAGTTCATTTTTGGACACTACATCCAGCAAACTTTAGCAATTAGAAGCAAAAATCAATCTTTATTCTTGAATGAAATTAATTTTGTGGTTTATTTCGTTATAATGTTGGACACTGGAGCTGCACTGTCTGTGAGAAAAAGGAGAGTTAAAGTGATTGGTAGATGAGCACTGGTAGGACACAACTAGGATTCACTACTCTTACATGTTACAACAAGCACCCAGAATATAAGTGAAAAAAATATCCTAGTGAGGAAAAAATATGTTACTTTATTTATTTATTGTCGAAAGAAAATAAACAATATTTATAAAAACGGCCTCTGTGAAGTATCTCGTACCATCACATGCTTTCACTCAATAATAACCACAACCTGGTTGCATGCTGAGAACCACTTGTTGGCCTCTCTTGTTCAGTTGAAGTTGGGTTAAAAACTACAGTGGCTGGTAGGTGTCAGATAATCTGCAAATTCAGGACACTTCGCAAAAGGAAACAACACAACAAAACAGAACTACAGTCGAAACGGAGGTCAGAAGAGTTCATCTTTGGTGGTTTTGTAACAAATCATTATCCCAATGGACAGAAAAGTTGTGAAAGTAAAATCCTTTTCTTGTTTAACTTTGACTACGATAAATAAAGCTACAATGCTAATGGCAATGTTATGGCATGACTGATTTTTAAACTTAAACATAATATGACACATTGCTGGTAAATGTTATAGAAATGAAAGAAACACAAAGGAGATTACAAGGTAAGACAACTGTGAATCTATCTTTATCATAGTTGAAGTTCAAAAGAAAATATTTTACGAACAAAACTTTTCAATGTCCATTGGGGTAACTGAAAACTGCTTAAGTTGACGTCTTTTAACTTCCGTTGTTTTGCAGCATTTGCCTTCACGTTTTTCAGTGGTTGTTTTTTTTTTCTTTCAGCAAATCATCCTGCACCTACAGGCCAACATAACTACTCAAGAGCGCACAAGATAACTTGTGTACAAACTGCAAAAACTGAAATCTAAGCAAGTCATTACGTCTTATTTTTAGTAACAATTATCTTATTTTTCTTGATTTGAGCCACATTCACCAGACCAGGTCATAAAAATGTCTTATTTCAAGTTTTTTAAAGACAAAAATGAGGTGTAAATTGCTTGTAACAAGTCAAAAAAATCTGCCGATGGGATAAGAAAAAGTTTCTTGTATCAAGACATCTTTCTAATTTCAAGACACTTTACCACAAATTTGTCTTATCCCATTGGCAGATTTTTTTTTTACTTGCTACAAGCAATTTACACCTCATTTTTGTCTTGAAAAAAAACTTAAAATAAGACATTTTTATGACCTGGTCTGGTGAATGTGGCTCAAATCAAGAAAAATAAGATAAATGTTAGTAAAAATAAGACGTAATGACTTGCTTAGATTTCAGTTTTTGCAGTGACTTGATACCAGAAGGATATTTACAGTTGTGCCTAAAAGTTTACACCCCCTCCAGAAGAATTTTCTGATTTTTTTGGCCTTTACTCAGAAAATGATATCACAAAAACTTTTCCGTCACTCATGGTTAGAAGTTGGGTGAAGACATTTATTAACAAACAACTGTGTTTACTCTTTTTAAATCATAATGACAACAGAAACATCAAAAATGACCCTGTTCCTTTTCTTATACACACACACTGATTACAAGCAAATAGATCACAGGTGAGGATGATTACCTTTAGGAGACATTCAAACACATTTGTGTTCACTTTTGTGCATTTATCAGGACAAAACCACCAGAGTTGTATAAACTTCTTAACAGGGTCATTTTTGAAGTTTCTGTTGTCATTATGATTTTAAAAAAGTAAACTTTTTTTTTTAATAATGTCTTCACCCAACCACTAACCATGAGTGATAGAAATGATTTTGTGTTATCATTCATATTTTCGAAGAAAAGGCCAAAAAAAATCAGAAAATCTGCTGGGGGGTTTGATCTTTTGGACACAACTGTATATCATGGGCACAAGATAAATACCTGATGTTCACAAGTTGATATCTCGTCAGATTTGACCTCTTCTGTTGACATCTTTTGAGCGGCTGGTGTTGAGCCACCTGAATGAAACCACAGGACCCCCTGATGGACCCCCTGCAGTTTGCCTACAGGGCAAACAGGATGCAGTTAACATGGGACAGCATTACATCCTACAGCATCTGAACGCTGCAGGGATGTATGTGAGGCTCCTGTTTGTGGACTTTAGCTCAGAGCTCATCCCTGAGATTTTTCCATCACAAGCTTTCCCACCGTTCTGCGCCGGCTCCCACCTGTCAGTGGATCTCCATTTTCTTGACTGACAGGACGTAAAGATGGAGAGCGTTATGTCCAGCACACGGACAGGTAAACACCAGTGGCCGTCTTCTATCTCTACACCAACAACTGCACATCAGTGGATTTTTCCCAAACTCCATTTTCACTGTCTCAGTGTAAACGCAAAGCTGGTGTTTTAGGGTGAAATGCTGACGTCACGTTCAGCTCCACGCGTGCACATGAACTCAACAACAGCAACAGTGACCCCCCCCATTTTGTTCTTGTGCTGCTGAATCTACTAACTGCCTTCTACCAAAATGTGCAAATATTGCACTATTTCTGCAATCAGAGAAGAATTTTTTAATATAAACTCCAGATGATCGGCTCATCTCTTCTTCAGCCTCTAAACCATTGTCGTGTATTTGGCTCCTACAGTTGTCGCCACCTTCAGGCCTGACATGTGCACTACAGCACTTTAAGTCCCTCATCGTTCCCATGCAAATGGAGTTTTTTTTTTTTTTTTCAAATATTTTTGGGGCTTTTTCATGCCTTTAATGGAAAGAGGAGGACAGTGGATAGAGTAGGAAAGGGGGAGAGAGTGACGAGTTGAATGCGGGAAACAGGCCGCCAGTTGGATTTGAACCCAGGCCACCCGCTCGGGGCGAGCCACATGGTGCGCGACCTAATCCACCAGGCCATGTGCCCCCCCCCTAAATGCAGGTTTTTTTCATTGCGTTTTCATGTGTTTTAGGGTAAAACGCTGTGAAACGTTGTCGTGTAAACGGGCCTCATAGCGCCATGAATACTCGTCTACATGAGCCTCGTTTCCACCAGGTAGTCTTGCACGGATCAGTACAGTTTGGTACGGGTCAGATCGGTAAAGCCTGATCCTGTGTGCGTTTCCACAGCCAACCGTACCCTGCTTGATGGGCCGAATGGCGAGAGCCGCGTCAGCTACGTAGCAGCGTGAGGTCACTGCAGCGCTACACAGTGTACCCCGCTAATAAATGCACGAAGAAGAAATTAGCGGCATTGTAAACAAAGAGCAACGATGGAGGACATCCAGCAACTCTTGAAGCAACGCAATGAAGCTTTGTTTCAGGAAAGGCTGCGTGTGGGGTTGTGTGTCGTTCTTTATTACCACTGTCCCGCGGGAAGTTACCGATCTTTTGAACAATCAACGTACTGCAGGGATTATAGCCCCACCCCTGGGGCCGGTTTGGAGTGGCTTGGCACCCCAACGGAAGGGTACTGAAAAGTGGAGCAGTATGGGTCGCTTATTAGGGGACCCGTCCTGGTTTTAGTCTATGGAAACGCCACAAAATGCGTACCGAGATGAACCGAACCGATCCGCTTGGTGGAAACAAGGCTTTTGGTTATGAATCACAAAGTAAGAAGCAAATACTCCCATGAGGAAGACTTCATCGAAAACGCAAACTAAATAACGAAAAATAAAAACCAGGAAAGCCTCAGTTGTAGCACTTTGTCAGGTAAACAGGCGCAAATTTGGAGTCATCAAAGTTGAGGTGATTCATTTCTCTTTCTGGCCACCAGCTGTATTCAGTTCATCTTGACTTTCTAAACTTAAGACAGAAACAAGTTCTTGGATCTTTTCTGAATTATCCGACACGACTCCTCGCCCTCACTCTCATCGTCTGCACATCAAATCCCTCATCATGAAGTCACAGAGATTACACTCCTTCAGCCGCTCTTCAATCCAATCACTAATCAGTCTGAGGACACACTCACTGATTCACAAGTGCAGCGTCTTCTATTTTTCAGTCTGATTACATTTCGCTCTCAAAAAAAACTGGAGAGGAAAGAAAAAACTCGTCAACTTTTTTTTTTAGGATGTCTGTGGAGAAATCTTGCTGTTAGTGGTCGGGATGTTGAGAAATTATCCCGGTTAATTGCTGTCTCGCTGTTTGGGAAGTGGAGTTTCCGTGACCTACAGGTGAAAGCAGAAGCTGCAAAAGAAAATCACAAATTTTAACGCGCCTTAATGACTTTAAGCTCGCATACTTAATCATTTCTTATCTAGACACCCCCAGGTAATTAAACTCACAGAGAGCCTGGTAATGAAGTGGATCTTTTCTGTTATGGAAGAGGAAGTGGGGAGGAAAGGATTCAGTCACATGATGTTAAAACTGTCTTCCATGTAAAGGGAGGAGTGTTTCTAACCACACAACTCATTTTATTCCCTTGTGATCGTTTCATGTCCGTCACAGTCATTTCACACGCTGCTGTCCTGTCCGCTTGGCCTCGGATGATGTGCGTCTTTGTTTGTGCTGCAGGAGTTTTTCCTCCTATACCATTTCTGATGCTTATCACAAAAAAACAGATCATCTCCAACACATGCAGGCGTCCTCAGAGACGCTGCACCACAGCGGTGTCAAAAATAGTTCCAGTGGATCTTCTTCTCCTGACTGTGCTACAGAGAGAGCTACAGAAGGATATGTGAGCGCTTTGTCCTCTCCTCATCATCATCCTCTTCAGCGTACAGTGTGCTCTTTAACAGCTAAGACATATATCTGAGGAAGCATCCGGAGCTGCAGGGGGGTGATTTCATTTCTTAAAGCGGCTAATTGGGAATGTAGGAAGTTGAAATGTGGGCTCAGCGAGGGATCAACTCCCTCCAGGAGACGTTGTCATCATTACAGTCTTAGTTAGTGAAGGAGTCAAAGGGCTCTGCAGTTAAAGAGATAAAAGCTGTGCTCCCTTCTGAGGCCTGAGATAGAGAGTTGTGGTGCCGGAGAGCTTTTACACATGTAAGGAGGGTGACGGGCTATCAATTAAAACCAAAACAACCTCTGTGGTCGGGTTGTCGAGGAGTGAAGGGTGCTTCTGTCTCACTAGCTGGAAGTGAAGGCTCCTATTTCTGTCTGCAGACGCAAACCACAAAAAGACACCACGTGTTAGACTCTCTTTTAATATCACTAACTTCCAAACTAAGCTTCATCAGTCACTCTTTTTGCTTTTGAACACTGAAAACAGTCAGATCAGCTCCTAAACCAACAGACTTTTCTATTCAGGGAGTCAATGTCAGATGCTTTTTTCTTTAAGACATAAGATAAATAAAAACTTGTAATCTGACAACTTTTTATCATTTCACTACTTCTCTGTTTATAAACTCCTGACAAAAGAAAACAAAAACAAGGAAGTATGAAGCTTATAATGGTGGTGTGTGCAATACACCATCCAAAAACCACATTTACATGCTGAGGGACTTAAATCTCTATAGTATGCATGTCAGGACCATTGACTGTATATAGAATGGACAGCGTGGCTCTGCCTGTCAACGTTCTACAATTTTAAAGCAAAAAAAAAAACACGTTTCTCGAGCAGCCAGAGTCTGCGCAGTAGAGAATTTTCGTAGGAGCTGAGTAAAAAAGAGAAATAAAAATATTTATTTCTTCTTCTTTTGAAGGTTTAGTCTCCTTTTGGCTCTCTTTCCTGAAGTTTCTTATATCCCCGATAAAAACTACTCACTAACGGCAGCTGTCAACTATTGTAAAACGAAACTTATGACTCGGTTTTTAATGTCCAATAACTAATGAAAAACTAACTCCTCAGTAAAAAAAAAAGACTTGAACACAATGCAGCTGAACTACATCGTCATACTACCTTAGTGTAAGGATGAGAGAAACGTTTCTACCAGGTATCGTAATTTTTTAAAGTTTTCCCGGCTCATATCTGGAATGCATGGGGAGGCGGGGCTTATGACCTATACTGCAGCCAGACACCAGGGGGCGGGGCATCTGCTGGAGGCTTCACTTTGAGCAAAACATCATTACCTCCACTGATTATACCGTCTATGGACAGGACTTTAGATGGCGATATAACTGTAGGAGCCGAATAAACAATAGATGTTTCGAGGCTGAAGAAGAGTCGAGCAATAAATGCACATTTTGCACAAGAACGAAACTGTAGGTGGCTGTTGTTGTTGTTGTTTTTCTGTTTATGCTTGGCACAGTGGAGGTTCAGTGCAAAGCTGAGCAGGATGCTGGCGTTTTCACTGAAATGCTGGATGGCGTTTACATGGCAACAGTGGAAACGACGTTTCAGAAAAATGTGTAGACAGACTATCTACGCTCCGCAGCTTATACTAGTAGGATATCATTAAATAATGGTATCTTCTTCTGTATTGATCAAGAGGCAACCTCCGGTCTGAAAAAATGAGACAACACGGAAGTGCTAAAAAGCTGCTGTTCCTCCAGTGATGGCTTGAGGCTGGCTCCGGAAGTACTGGAAGTCACATACAAATGAACGGGAAAAAAGCTGTTTTCAGAGCCGAAATTGGCGTATTTAAAGCCTGGTACAAACTCTGTCTCCGGTCTGTATTGCTAATTTCGGTAACGTCACACACACTGTGAGGGGGTGAATTTTTTTCTAACTCGGCCGTTTGGAAGATATTAGGATCGAGAGCTTGCCCAATCAGAGCCACAGCTCAGATCATGCGACTGACAGGCGCCCAATAGCTGTGAGTTTGGGCACTCGTCACTCGTCCCATTTCCGATATGGCCACGCCCGCCGTTTAGCCTCAAAACCGAGCTGCAGTAACAGACGGGTGACGTCACGGAGACTACATCCATGTTTTATACAGTCTATGGTATTGATGAGCTGTGGAGCGTAGATCTTCGTGACACACCCATGTTCGCCAGGGTCTCATGTCCACCGTGTGCCCTCCTCACTAAGAGTCACAAGGTAAAATGTGATGTTTTTAAATACCCTACAACCATGAGTAAATATTACTCATTTGTAATAGGTAGTTAGTTGTAAAACATATTCAAGAAGTTACCCAGATTACTTGAGCATATTATTGTTGATACATACCGATAACGTTTACTCAAAAAAATTGGGTATGATTTACACAATCAAACTGAGTGGAAATTGTTACCCCAGTTATATTAGTAGGTTGCATTTTATAGTGTACCAGAGAATCATACATCACTGGTAGCTCACTAATATTACTTCCAGCTGATGACTCACATCCACACCAATAAAAATACAAGTAAAGTTGAGGTTGCCTTTATGTTGCAAGGTAATTTCCTTACATTATTAATATTAGCTTTAGAGCTCCCAGCATATTCTTTTAACTCCAACAAGGATTTTATTTGTCAGTCGGGGATCAATTGAAGAGGGTGAAGTTAGAAAGATGAACCAAAATTATTAAAGAGATATTATTTGCTGTAGACTGATACATTTTGATAGCAGAAGGAGTGTTTGAAAAAAAAAACAAGAACAGAGAAGAAACATGATTGTGTGGTTCACTGATGTGGTTTTGGACTTCAGTGAAGCGTGAAAGCACTGAGACAAAGATAAATCACGCTGTGGGTAAATGTCAGCGATATTGATCTATTCATTGTTTGTTCTTGACTTTCTATCGAATGTATCATCATTTCAAGTTTAATCCTACTTACCCTTTCGGTATACATCCCATTTTTTCTGAACATGTTTTAAAAATCATCCGTTAGAGTTTCACCAATTCCCTTAACACTCCTAATATAAACTCCTTGATTCTTGGGTATAAATCACTACGGATGGTATTGGTGCACAAAATAGGGTCAAGAAGAGGAATTAACTGAGGAGAAAATGTTCTTATGCAACAAAAAAGGTAATAAATAATAATTAAACACAATCTGTTGACCTTCAGCTTTGTATAGAAGCTGCACCACCTCCATGCACCTACACAATGCTACTTCAAACAGTGGAAACCAGTTTCCCCCTCATAAATCACTTCCCAGTTTCCCCACTGTGACCATCACATGCACCAGTGTCTGCTCAGGTACTGCTGGGAAAAAAAACAGCTCCTGATAAATCACCATTAGGTTTCATCTGCAGCTTCTGGATGCGGCTTAATGAGATGCGTGACAGCTTAGCGACTGATGCAGGTCATGGAGACATATGGGCAGTTGGGGCTCTGGGTCTGTGTTCAGCCGCCGTGCGTCTCTGACATCACGTGGAGCGCTGGAAATGGGACCAGACACCCAGTTACAGTCACCACTGAGACCAGTAGATTGGCTGTGGAGGAAATAAAGGGGATGGAAAGAGCACGGATGGATGTGCAGCAGGTGAACACTTGCTCCCAGCAGGAAGCTGGTCCCCACTGGTGACCTTCTTTCATTTCCACAGCATAAATGGCTGATTAATTGGCAACCAGTGACCTGAGCAGGAAAAGAGGCCACATATCATCAGCCAGTGAGACTAATAGGATTTCATTGAGGAATATCTTGGTTATTAGCTCTGGTAGTGGAGGATAGGTGAGGGTGACCAAACGTCCTCTTTTGCTCCAACATGTCCTCCTTTGTAGAAGTAAAATTATGTCCTTGGAGATTTCATAAGATTCACCAAGATGTCCGAGTTTGCTCTGACTGCTTACTGCTCTCAGACAGAGAATGCTGAAGTGGGAATGCACTTTTCTAGACAAACAACAGATAACAAGTTGAACTTGTCTTTCATTGTAGTAATGACCAGTGTTGAGAATTTTCTTTGTCCCATAATAAGTCAAATTTTGGGCTAAAAAGTCAAAGTTATGAGATACTAAAGTCAAAATTTTCAGATGAAAGCCAGAGTTATGGGAAAAATGTCAAATTTTGTGCTGGAATGTCGAAGTCATGAGATATCAAAGTCAAATTTTGAGGTATTTGTGTCAAAATTTTGAGCTAAAACATCAAATTTTGACTTACTGAAGTCAAAATTAGAGATACTAGTCACATACTGGGATATATAGGTCAAAGTTTTACATTTAAGCTCCGTTTTTGGACAAGGAGCCAAAAATTTGACCTAAAGAGTCAAAGTTATGAGAAAAAAATCCAATTTTGAGCTAAAACGTCAAAGTTATGGGATACCAAAGTCAACTTTGAGCTACTTAAGTCAAAATTCTGAGCTAAAATATTGAATTTTGGGAAACTAAAGTCAAAATTTTGAGCTAAAAAGTCAAACTCATAAGATACCAAAGTAAAATTTTGAAGTACTTGTATCAAAATTTTGAGCTAAAATGTCTAGTTTTGACTTACTGAAGTCACTTTATGAAATTCTTGTCACATTTTGGGATATTTAAGTCAAAATTTTGAATTTAAACCCAGCTTTAAGGCAACAAGTAACAACCTCGAGCCAAAGCGTAAAAGTTATGAGAAAAAGTCAAAGTTATGGGTTACCAAAGTCAAATTTGAGATACCAAAGCCAAAATTCTGAGCTAAAACGTTGAATTTTTGGATACCAGAGTTAAAATTTTGAGCTAAAAAGTCAAAGTTCTGAGATACTAAAGCTAAAATTTTGAGAGAAAAGTCGAAGTTATGGGGGAAAAGTCCAATTTTGTGCTATAACCTCAAAGTCACGTGATACCAAAGTCGAATATTGAGATACTTAAGTCAAAATTTTGAGGTTAACAGCCAAATTTCTGAGGAAAATAGTCAAGATTTTAAGCTCAAAAGTCAATTGTGTGGAAAAAGGCAAAATTTTGAGAAGAAAGTCAAATTTATTAGAGCAAAAAGCCAGAATTTCAAGATATAAAGTCAAAATAATGAGAAAAAAAGTCAATACTTTGAGATGATTCAGTCAAAATTTTGAGAGAATTAAGTCAAATTCTTGAGATGATAAGTTGAAATTTTGAGATAAAATTATAAGAAAAAAGATTAATATTTGACTTATTTTCTATAAATTTTGACTTTTTGTGTGTGGGGAAAAAAAGAGAGAGAATTCTCAACAAAGCCAATTTTTCATTTTCTATATTTTTTCACTGGCAGAAATGGGCCTCATTATAGTATTTATGTTTTTATATTATTGAAAAATTTCTCTTCAAACAGTAAGGGAGTGTTTCAAATAAGTGCATGGGTTATGAAGCTACTTTGTGTCCCTTGAGTATCTATTCTCTCTAAGGGGTTTAATGTAGAGGCTCCTCTTTTTTTAGGCATTTAAATGGTCACCTGGGTTAAAAGTGACACCTGGACACCTCTGTGAGCCAAAGTTTGCAGATGGAAAATGCAAACCATCTTTCTCTTTGTCTTAAACTTTCTCCTGAGGATGATAATGAACCACAAACAGCGGCGTGTGCATCCTCTCAAGAAAAGCATTAATTATAATCCTGGACATCAAAAGCTCTTCTCACTATAAACTGCAGGATCATGAATCCTGTAGGCTGAGTGGCAACAAAAGAAGCTGTTTTTTTTCCACTGTTTAGCTTCACGGCCACATTTTGCAGAGCAGAGAAGCAGTTGCGCAATCAGGGGCTGATTCTGGGAGCTGGTAAGATGCGAGCTTCGTGGGATCACAGTGAGAAAGCCCTCTTTGATCTCCCATCCTGGATAATATAGGTCATCTCTTCAGGGAGAAACAACAAAGACCAAATGAGGCGGAAAATACCGTTCAGCCCACCTCTGTGGAGCAAGAAGCAAATAGTCCCCGCAAGCAAGCCAGGGCTGCTCCGAGGACAACAACAAAAAAAAAAGAAGCCTCACGGACACGTTCATGTTTGGGTCTTGATCTTTGGCATTTTTAGACAAACGGCTCCATCAGCTCATGTGCTGACAGGAGGAAGAGGGAAATTTTAAATGTGAAGTATTGCATCTGTCATTTCCTATTCTGCAGCCTGTATGTGGAGCCTGTTCAGACCGGGTATCCATGGCAACAGTTTTATAATGCCTCGCGAAACACCTAAGAAGAGGGTCCTTTTTATCTGGGCTGGAGGGCTGGGACAGAGGCAGCAGGGAAGCAAATGAGAGGGCAGAAGTGACGGCTGTATTTGGACCGCGTGTGCACAGAGTTTTCGAGAGGATGCATCCTTTTCGTGACATGCTGCACCTTGCAAATGATGCACAGAGGAAATAGAGGATGAAATAGACAAGGAGCTCTTTTGGTTTCAATCCCTCTCTGACAAAAAGGTTAATTTTAGATCAAACAAGTGCCTGAAAATAATCCATCATCTCTTGTGATTCACTAAGACACCCTGGCTCTAACGTTCACTTTACAAAAGCATGTTCAACGCGTCCTGGAGGACGAGTTCAGTCATGTGGAATACAGCAGCCGTGAGCTTGAAGGGGGGAAGGGGGGGGCACACAGCCAGCTGGGTCTTCTGCAGGGGTGAGCCTGAGCCCATGCCAGAAGCTGACAGGACCAATCAGGGGAGAGAGCTCAGCTCCTCACCCGCGTGGCAATCATGCGCAGACGAAGAGCTCAGGTTGAGGGCATCTGCAGGGGTTCATCGCCATGGTTACAGCAGCAGTGGCACAACACTACCTGAGCAGGTAAACCATGTGGAAGGAATGCGGTGTCCTCTGCACGTGGCTCTCATGACCTTCGGTTATGTCAGAGCTTCTCAGAGCTGTCAGAAGCAGAAACATAGTGGATGTTTTCTGCACGCCTGGCTGCAGAGCGCTCGTCGATGGGTGTGTCATTATTCAGACTCTTAAAAAAAAAAAGAAAAAAAGTGAGCTGATGCCAAAGAACTTGTCCTGATTATTCCTAAAAGTAGATTTTTGTCTCTCACAGCTCCACTTCTATTTCTATTCCCAGTTTTGTGACACATATGGTGCTATCTCAACTTTTCATCAGGTGATTTGGTAGGAGCCCAAAAAAACAAACTCCCAGCAGCCCTCTCTCTTTGGATAAGCTCTTTAATCACTCCACTGAGTCACCCAAAGTGAGGGACACAAAAGAGCGGCTGATTAAAGATAGCAGCGACTGCCGGGATGAAAGACTTCATTGTGTTGTTTCAACTTTCAGAGTCAAACACGTTAAAAAATGAGACATTATGGATTCACTCCAACGCTGATTTGCTCAGTCATCTCATGGTACAGTCCTCGTCGCTGCATGCGTTTAGCACATTAATCACTTATCGCCATCGCACCTTCGAGCCGTGCAGCAAATGCTTCGACGCACATTTCCCATCTAAAGGGGTCTCATCGTGGTGGTCGACCTAACACGACCACTTTTGACTGCTTTTATCCACAGCATCTTTGAGGTCACTCCTCTTTTCATATGCTAATGATTCAATCAACATTTCCAGATGAATTAAGCCTTGGCAGGGCACAGACAGATTGTGTTATCCAGCAAATTAACCTTTGCTGCTGGAAGGACAACTGAAAATCATAACTGTCCTAGTGTATTCACCGGATAATGCTTTATTTCCTTTTACAGAATCAGTGATTGGACTTCACCAACAGCCTGTCGGAGGCGTGTTAATCGAAGAGACTGCTGCTCCAACGAAAACTCATTTCACATCCTATCGACCGCGAATCATAAAAGAGCAAAATAACGAAGTAAATCATCTGCAAAGAAAATCAGCTCAACACTCCGGCAGTATCCAGGAGATCTCATAAATATTGACAGTGAAGGTTTTTTTTTTTCTGTTTATGAGGTTCAAAGAGAGGTCACGGCTCTCATGAGACACAGTCGGCTCTGTCATTGATCGTCTGCATGAAAATGTCACATTAAAAGAAGATATTGTCAGAAAGAAGAGCAGGAGGGTTTGATCAAAGAGCAAGGATGTGGAACAAGGAAAAAAATGAAAAAGGAATACGATAGTTTTTCCCACAAGCTTAAGCACGTGAGCTAACATTTGCCTTTTTTTTAACATCCACTCGATTTGGTATTTCAATATTAGCAGGATTTTAATTTCTGGTTTCAGGCGAAATTCTGCACGTGTGGAATATTTACTCTCCCTTGGGCTGTTTTACTTCTCTGCACAAAGCTAACAGTCTCTACATGTAACCTGTTCACCACTAATTGTGTTCTTCTGCTTCCTCTGTTTAGCTTTTGTCAACCATGCATTTTCAGTTTCTGGTATTTCTGTTATTAAGATGTTGATTTTCCTTTAATCATTGTTTTTGTCTTTTATTTCTTGGTTGTGGCTCATATTTAGTCTCATATATTTTTTTTTAACTTAACCCATTGATGCATGAATTATAAAAGTCAGTGTCAGGATTTTTCCCTTGCGTGTTTTTATTTGTCTTAAGGCATGAAAAAAAGTTTTCCATTTTTTTTTCAAATATTTGTAACTGAGGATTCAACATAAAACAGTGTGAACTTAAAGTAAATATAACTCATTTTTTTGTTTGACTTCTTTCTGTTTTTTTGGTAATTTCATGAATAATCTTTTTTTTAACCCTGTGGTGCATAGTGGTCACTATAGTGGACACCTATTTAAAAGTTATTTACTCCTAAATTCAATGGTTCATGTGGTGGAAATTCATATTAGCCTGTGTCAGGATATTTTTATTCTTCTTCAGGCCTGAAAAAAAAATTTCAATCCTTTTTCCAAATATATATTGTTTGAAAAAGTTACAGACAAACATTTGAGGATAAAACAGCGTAATAACTTTAAATTATTCATTGTTAAAATGGATGAAAGAGAGTTAAAAGTGTTTTGCAAAGCATTAAAAAAAAAGATTATTCATGAAATAAACAAAAGAAAAAAATGTCATATTTACATTAAGTTCACACTTTTTTATGTTGAATGCTCAGTTACAAATATTTGAAAAACAATGGAAAACTTTTTTTCATGCCTTAATACAAACAAAAACACTCAAGGGAAAAATCCTGACACTGACTTTCATAATTCATGCATCAGAGGGTTAATGCTTTGCAAAACATTTTAACTCTCTTTCATCCATTTTAACACTGAATAATTTATAGTGTATAAGCTTTTTTACCCTCAAATGTTTGTTTATAACATTTTTAAAATATATATATGTTTAGAAAAAAAAATTGAACAATTTTTTCAGGCCCTAAGAAGAATAAAAATATCCTGACACAGGCAAATATGAATTTCCACCACATGAACTATTGAATTTAGGAGTAAATAACTTTTAAAAAGGTGTCCACTGTAGTGACCACTATGCACCACAGGGTTAAATCAAACACAGAAAACTTATATTTGAATTTTCGCAGTGCGCAACAGCTTTGATCCTTCTACCTGATCCAATGCAATTTTAAAATGAGATATAAGAATCAACTCCTGATTTATTCTGTGATACAGACCAACACTTCATGAAGGTCATTTCCACACGATGCCCGGCACTTCATCATTACTGATTTGAGATGCGGAGCGTGTAGGTCCCATAGAGCAAAACAATATGAGGATTTATTGACAAGAAGTGAAATTTGTAATAAATTCTGAAGTCATTTTAGAGGAATGAGAGGGAGTGTAATGTGATCCGTTCCTGCTCAGACTCTGGCAGTGGCCCATGGCTTTTCTTTTTAGGTCCAGTAAATCAATGTGGAGAGCATCACTGGAGGCAGCTCACACTGAGAAGTGCTTAAGGTTTGACAACAGACAACAAGTGTTTTAAATGACGCTAAAAATAAAAATGCTCAGTCTGATAGGCTAGATGGTTTGACTTTGGGCCTGATTGAAATACAATATAAACTATTTTATCCAGACTTCTATGCAGGGGCGTTGAATTGGGTGCTAGGAACACGTCCCAACCGATATCCAGCACTAATGTGTCACTATCGATACAGCCGCTGTCCGTGGTGTTTGGTCAATGATTGTGGCTCACAAAGGGTTAATTGTCAGTCTTATAGACTGTATGGCTTGGTGTGTACGTGACTTCTAGTACTTCCCGAGTCCGCCTCTAGTGGTCACTGTAGGAACTGCAGCTTTTTAGCTCTTCCTCATTGTCTCAGATTTTCAGACCTGAAGTTGCTGCCTGATTTAGTCTCTGCTAGAAGTCCCGCCTCTCACCTAAATGTCGTGCTCCGATTGGCTCAGCTGGTTTCTTGTGTACGTGCATGTGATTGGCTGTTTCCACTTTCTCTCCATTTGCCTGTAAAAGCTTATTGCAACCTATTAATTGTGCAGGAAAGGAGGCAGTGCATGTATTTGCAACCGGGACTGTAAGTAGGGAGACCAACTGAAAAATGTATTTCTGGAACTCAACATTAATATTATGATAATAATCAGTGGTGTCATTTACATTTACATTTGTGTCTGTTTGCATGCATGTGTGTGTGTTTATCTTCTATCAAAATCAAACCTTCAGCCTTGCATTTAAACCACGAAGAGAAGGAGTTCCACTGGTTATGATGATCCCCTGACGTTTCTTTAAAGAGGGGTACTCTTCCGTTTATTCTATTCTTCATTCCGTCCCTTTAGTGCCCCAGCAGTAGCTTAACATGATTGACTGCTCCAAAAAAAAAAATCCTATTTTTCTCTCACTGATGTTTTAGGAAACATATATTTAAGCTTTTGTCTAAAACAGCTATCTCTTTAAGGCTCCCTGCTCCACAAATCCCCTTCCCTCTGATTGGCCAGCCTTCTGAGGGCCTTGGTGTTTGAGGCCCACACCCTCTATGGTTCGTAAACCAGGTAGGAAAATCTCAAGCTACTTTTAGACAATGAGAAAATAAATATAAATATATGATGGGATGAAAAAAATGCACACGCTCAATCTGAATGCCCAGTATTGTTGTTTTATATCCATGTCTCAAATATAAAAAAGCAAAATACCCCCACTTTAAGTTTAAATTTGCACTTTTTGGATGATGTTGAGGCCATGTAAGCCACAGCTATGATTATCTCAACGACTGAACACTGAACAAAACACTCAGAAATTACTAATCTGTTTATACTAAAAAGCTAAAATCATCCTTACATGTCCTAACACTAAAGAAAACAATAAGTAGATGTGGATTAAAGCATGTTGTTCACAGACAAACAATAACAAAATCATGTTTGTAGACTCGGTTTTAGTGATTTTGAAGATGTCGCTCTGACATGTGAGGTCAGAATTAACAAAACCAGCCTCATGTCTGACCTTCAGGGTGAACCTGGTCATTTTCCCCGACAGCAGCCAGAGGAGCACATTGTGTGAGAGCGCGGGTCGTTATAGTAAACAGTCCTCTCTGCCAAAAAAGCCTCCTAATGTTATGAATGCTGCCAGCGGAGCATGTTGTGTAAAACCACCCAGACATATCGTTCACTCTAGCATTATCACCTTCTGCTGCTCAGGAGAGCGGGAGTGGGAGGCAGAGAAACGGAGCGAGTCAGGGGGAGGAAAATACAAAAACAAAGCGCTGGTGTACACTGGCCTCGCACCAAACTGTCCGGAGAGAGAGCCAACTCATCACTTTCCTCTGAAACAGACTTAAAGCAGCGAGCTGTGGCAGGACAATGACTGATGGGTTCTTAGCTTTAACTACATTATCGACACGAGGAGTCTCCTGTAAGACTTTAAGCTGCTGTATCTCACTGATGTGCATCGTCAACTCTTCACCTTTGTAATGGATCATGTTCAGAAATCAATAAACAAGAAATGACCCACAGACCTCATTTAAACATACACAACAGATACTTTCTTTGTGATAATGAATCTGTCATGAATGTGGAAAAAAACGATATTAAAGAAGGGCGAACATATTCTGAAAACATAAAAAAAGAGCATCCCCAACCTGGCTTCTTCATGATACTTAAAATATACCCAAAGATACTATAAGTAGCTTCATAACCCATACATTTTTTTAACACTTCTTTTCAGTTAAAGGTGTAAATTTTCTTAAATGTAAATAAAAAAAATATCTAGAAGCCCATTTCCACCAGTTAATAACATGAAAAGCCAAATTGTTGAAATGAAAAGTCAAATTTTCTGGATATCTCAAAATTTTGACTTTTTCCTCATAATCTTGACTATAAAATCTCTAAATTTTCTTCTATCTCAGAATTAAGAATTGTTTTTTCTAAAATGTCAACTACTTTGATCTATTGACTGTTTTCCCTTGAAATTCTGCCTTTCGTTTTCAAAATTTGGACTTTAAATCTCAAAATTCGGACTCTGTAATCGCTAAATTATGACATTTGTCTCTTAATTTTGACTGTTGATCTCAAAACTTAAATCTCGAAATTTCAACTTCTGTGATCCGTTGACTTTTTTTCCTCCAAATTCTGACTTTTTATCTCTAAATTTTGGCATTCTTCTCGTTATTTCAACTTTTTATTTCTACATTCTGACATTTTTTTCTTAATTTTGACTGTTGATCTCAAAGTGATGACTCTTTATATAATTTTTTTTCTCTTAATTAAATTTTTTGACTTCTCATCACAAGATTATGACTTCTTATCTAAAAATTATGACTTTTTATCCCATTATCTTAACTGTAAAATCTCAAAATTTTGCCTTGTATCTCAAAATAATTCAACTTCTCAGATCTATTGACTTGTTCCCTCAAAATTCTGACTTTTTATTAAACAATGTACACTTTAAATCTATAAATTCTGACTTTTTTAATCTCTAAATTTTGACGTTTTCTCTTAATTTTGATTTTTTTTACAGAAAAAATGTTTTACTCTTTATTTCAATTTAGTGGTTTCTTATATATAAAAAAAGACTTTTTATCCCATAATCTTGACTTCTTATGCCATAAATGGTCTTTTTTTAATTTTAAATGATAACTTTCTATCCGAAAATTTAAATTTAACATTTAAATATCAAAATTTTAACTTTTTCAATCTTTTGACCTTTTTCCTTGAAATTTTGCCTTTTTATTCAAAAACGTAGACTTAAAATCTATAAATTCTGACTTTTTTAATCTCTAAATTTTGACATTTTCTCTTGATTTTGACTTTTTAAGAAAATGTTTTACTCTTTATTTCAATTTATTAACTTGTTATCTAAAGATTTTGACTTTTTATCCCATAATCTTGACTTCCTATGCCATCAATGGTCTTTTTATCTCAAAATAATAACTTTTTATCTAATAACTTTGACCTTTTATCTGAAAATTTCAACTTTATATCCCCTTATCTAATGCCAGTTGCTCAGTGCAGGAACATATTACAAATATCAATGGTCTGTAGAACAAGCTGAGAAGAACCTGGGCATTTTGGAGGGTTTTATAAAAAAAACCCAGAATATAAATTTTGCAGCCATGTCAGCGCAAAAGTGGACATTTGGTCACCGTAATTAAAGGACAATTTGTGGGGATGAAGCTTCAGATAATTATGCAAATCTGAAGCTTTTTGCAGCACAACAGAGCTTTAAAAGTGATTTCAGTTAACTGTGAACTCTTGACTCATGATGTTTTAGGCCACAGCAAGCAGCTTATTTTATCACACAAACATTGCAGCTTTTTCAGCCTCTTGCTTGTTAATAATTGGCTGCTAAAGAGCTAAAGAGCTAAAGTGTCACTTAATCCTCCTGGGAGTTGGAGGAGACTAAAGTTAGAGCTAAAAAAAATCATTAAAACATGAACCCAGGTGGTCAGACCGCCCAGTTTCTCACTTAGAGTGCGTCATTCTCACTCAAACTCTCAGTCCCTCGACCTCTTCAACATCCACCTGCAGGGTTCGACTGGCTTTGAGATGTTATCACATCACGTCTCCCGAGATTTTTTCCGTGCATCACTTCTCACTTCTTTTATAACTGCTTTATCTTTGAGTTCATGCAGTTTCTCTTCGAGCTATTGCACTCTGAAACTTTAAAGTGGGTTTAAATTTGTCTCTGAAATCTCATCGTTCCTGCAGCCCTCAGTTATGACAGCGCTGTAAGGTATCATGGGGAAATTCAGACGCAGCGTAATCCAAAAAACAGCCCCAACTGATTAAGTCTGAAGACTGAGCTGTTTCAAAGAGATGTAGCGGTGTTTTCACCTTCAAATTTATGCAGCCTCGCTTTTCCCTGCGCACCTCCTCGCAGCGATTAAGTGACTGTCATGTTCCAAAGTCAGAAGTTTTAATCAACAAACACGTTTCATGAAGCTCTGAACTGTCAAATAACGCAACGCAGCGTCTCATTTTCAAAGAAAAGCCTTCACACATGATTGTATTTCAGCCGCCTGCGTGATCAGAGCTGTCTAACACAGCTTCAGTCACTTCTTCTTAGCTGGGGGAGATCATTTCTGCTGCTGCCACACTTTATCATCGGCTTCTAGCTCTACCAGGACGTCTCCTTTCAGAAGGAGGAGTTCCTCAAGAAGTCAATTCCCATCATGAACGTAATACCAGATGTTGCCTCCTGACATCTGGGGGGAAATTCCACACTGGGTGTCCAAAGCCTGACATGATGAGAAAAGAGTGCTGACACATGCATTTGATAGTAGGATGTAAAGGATTTAGCCCTGCAGGTCTTACTGATGGATGGATGGGTGGATGGATGGATGGATGGGTGGGTAAGCAGGAGGATGGAGATCAGATGGAGGGGAGGGGATGCATCTTGCAGCTCTCTCCTGGAAATCATCCCAGCGGTCTGAAAACATGCTTATGCTGAAAAAAAAAACCTTGGTTTTTCTCTGAAAGGCCAAGTTTATGCTGAGCCATTGCTTTCTCTTGCAGCCTGTAAAAAATCAGTGGGAGTTGAAACAATGTTAAACCCTCCAACTCACATTGCACTGGGAACATTTAGTTATTTTCTGTGGCTCCCCCACACAAACAAGGAGAAACAAGTTGCAAGAAGAATCACTAAAGCCAGGAATGCCTCGGTGTGTCCATTGGAGCCTGTTGTGGCCACCACACTTGCACAACTTGCCAAAAATCGTCAACTTTGGAGGCCACTCCTGGCCACGCAAATTAAGATACAATAAAATCCTTTAATAATTTTTCATCGCCAATGTGTCTTCTAAAGACTTGTTCGATATGAAGATGATCCATTAAAAACATAGGACAAGTTTGTTCAAGTATATACCGTGTGAGTGGGAAAATTCCAACCTTGACGTCAAATTTCTGAGCTCTCTGTCTGATTTCCGAATTACATTATTTTTTGAAGGTCTAGGCGTGATGGATGTACACAGGAAAATTCATGCAAATTGGACAATGGGAATAAAAATCGTCATTTTTGGCCATGCACATTGAGTTTTCATCATCAGTGTGTCTAGTATACACATCCGATTTGAAGATGCTCTGGAGAAAATTTGGACAAGTTCGTTCAAATCCACGCCCTATGAATCGTCAAAACCCGACTTTTAGCTGAAATTTCCAAATCTCCTGTTCGGAATTCACGATAGTCATAAGAGACATTTTTGTAGGTCTCTGCATTATTGTAATGCACAAAAAATTTCAGGCCTGTCAGTGAAAGTTTTAAGTCAACAGGGGGGTGGCGCTTTGTGTTTTTATGGAACTACTGGATTTATAAATACACACAAACGAATGCTTTTCGAGTTCATTATATGAAATATCATCTGCACAGACCAATCGAGAAAACACAATTTTTGAACTTTGATTTAAAAACCACCTCAAGGACAGATTATTTCAGAAATCAGACACATCTGAGGAACACAATGAAACACCTGGAAGGTTGTTAAATCTTTCTCATATTTGAAAATAGGCAAATAAGCCTACTTCTTAACTCCTGTACTTTTATAATTTTTGAGACAAACTAGAAGGGGGCCTGCATTTCCTTTCAGCAAATGCAGGATGTTGAAATGCTGAGCTTGATTTTAACATTAAGCACTTTAAAAACTTACATAAACAGTCAGGAAGAAAGCTTCAGAATTTGTTAAATTTGGGAGGATTTCTTGGAATTTGTTGAAAATACTGACTTAGGCAATGTAATGAAAACATGAGATATGAATGAAAGACAAGAAGTGAACTGTTACCGATGAGAAAAATGTGCTACACATGACTGTTTGTATTTATTATCTCAATTATGTATGTATGTGCATGTAATTATGTGAAGGTATGTATGTTTATATGTCTATATATATCTGTAATTCATTATTACTACTCATTTATTTATTCTTTCTTTGAATGACTCGAGAATTCATTATCATATTTATGAGTTATTAATATACTGACGCTTCTTCTGTTTCGGCGGGTGTTTGATATTATAATTTATGATATGAACACATGGATGTAAATTTTTTTGAGAAATGTGAAAATCAATAACAACATGTTGATTTAAAAAAACAACAACATGTTAATCAACATGAAGCACTTTCCTACAGCAAAGGCTTGATGTTGTAAACAAGCAGGGGTCTGTCCATCACTTATGAATGCCAACAGGAAATGAAGCTCAGCATTTCAGCATCCTGCATTTGCTGAAAGGAAATGCCATCTGCGGAGGCCAATCAGATATCAGACACAAGTGGCCTCTGATTCTGAAAATATTAAAAAAAGCACCAAAATGAAGATGTTCTTGACTTGACACCCTCACCGCTCTGAGTCCTGTCAAATCAGATGAACGATGAACATCCGTACAAGTTATTATCGCAGAGGTCGCTCTAAAATTTGTTGGGTGTTACATAAATTCAGTCCCTGGTCCTGTGTCTGTCTTTCAGAGCCTCCACTGAGTGTGAAACACGTCCTTTAAAAGTATCTCTTTTTTGTCTTGATTGATTGCATAAATACTCTGAGATCTCTCTAATGAAAAGCTGGAGCTGCACAACACAACATCCTTTCTCTCAAGGTGCACTGTTACATAACTTACCTTGAATGTTTTTGTCCTTTGCAAAACAAAAAACCCCAAAGATGTGAAATGTTTTCTTCTGCAGGATGAACGACTGCAGGGAAAATGGACTATTTTCATCTTTTGGATAAAAAGAAATCAATGCTGGAGGTCAAACATATTCTTTAAAAACATTTTTCAGACCAACTCCTGGTGGTTTTGGTTCTATTTTATAAAGGTTTTCCTACTTTCATGAGAAAACATTGGAGGGGATTTGAGTTTATGTAGTGGTTTCTCCAAGCTGAAACAATTACATCTGAAAAATTGAACAGCTACATCTTCCCAAAAGCAGTGTTACTTTGGGTAATCCACAGAATACACTGCCAACTGTGCTCACTGGGGAAATTACTCCATGAGAGGAAAGTATGTCCAGTAAAAACAGCTTTCCTTTTAGATCCAAGCTGTTTAGTTATTTTTGATGTGCACTCGTGCTAATACGAAGTGAAAAACCGCAGTGTTACCTTCAGGTTACTTTGTCCCTTTTCATACACGGACTCTTCTAGACTCTGAGCTTGGAGCAGGATGCTTGTCTGTGTTCTTGGAGGACACTTCTCTGCTTCCTCCTGTTCTGAACTTATGCTAAATACTCGCCCACAGGCGCTGACATCTTGTGCATTTGGAGCCAGAGTCTGTGCAGTGAAGATCCACCCCTGCAGCCGCTGAAGTCCCTCCACCAGTGCAAACTAAAGCGTACGTTCAGCAGCACACAGATAAAGAGAGAACACTTTAAAGTGAAACAGCTTCTTCTGCTGGATGAGTCATTTATGGAGAGCTCAACAACAAACGTTAAAGAGAGGCTATTCTGCTTTCTTGTGTTGTAAACATCATCTCAAAGTCACGAAGCTGGATGTACAGGCTGAATGTATGCAGATTTCCAAACCTTAACATATTCAAATGTTATAGAACCCCCCGAATCTGTTTATAAACCGACTAAAATGCTCTGCTGTAAAAGAAAACTTTAAATCTTTATGAGACTTCATCAATTTTGGTGTGGCCAGCCTCAAACACCAAGGTCTGACCAATGATAGGAGAGGGGGGTTTGTGGAGTGGGGAGCCTTAAACCAGCTGCAAAGAGTTTGTGGAAAGCAAGTTTTAACGTTAGCAATAAAGACTCCACTTCCCACAAGCCTTTGCTACCCACTGTTGTAATGAACCAAGACATGTTTGTTTCGGTTTTGGAAAAAAATGAATGGAGAACAGATCTTTTAACTTTACTTTTCTTTGTTCGAGACTACTTTTTACTGGGTACAATGTTAGGAGGTTATGTATTTATTTATCGATTATTTGAAATATGACGATTGTTATTTTTGGGTTCTGTGTTGCTGGGGAAGCAGATTTTATGAACTCAATTTGTAGCCGGTTTTGGCGATGCTCACAGCCTGGTGCTCTGAGACATGTCGTGTAACATTAGTGAATCCTGGTTATGTCCTACCAGTGCTCATCTACCAACTCCAACCTCACCAAGTAGAGCTTATGTGAGCTGGCTCTTCATTTTATTGATAGACTCTCAGGTTTAAACAGATCACTGCAGTTTAACTGCTGCATGTGGGTTGGAAATAACATTATCACAAACAGCTGAACTCGCGTTTTAGCCTTTAGCTCGTGTTTTGGCTGCAAGCTCAGGCTCTGTCACACTCCTGTTTGTCTTTCATTTGTTCTGTTTCTGTCAGACAGTCAAGCTCCTGTTTCCACCATTACTACCAAACAAATCTGAGAAATCTTTTTCTGACTGCGTGGAGTTGTCATAGAGACTTTGACTTGCCATAATTCAATCCAGTCCTGCTCAACTCAATTGGCGAGCTAAGAAATAGCATTTAGAAATAATCTATTTTGGCCTCGGTAATTTCATTTTAAGTTGTAGATTACAATCAGTCAAATATCTAGATATAGGACTTTTTCGAGATCAATCTGATAGTCCTGTCAGTCCCTTCGAAGAGACAGCTGCTAAAATGAAGTGTTCCAGACATTTTGAAATGAGGGTTTTCTATAACATCAGTGAGAAAAAAATGATGTTTTTGTTGTTGTAAATCATGGGAAGCTACCAGAGGGACAGAGAAAAAAGACTAAGATTAAAGCACGATACCCCCTCTTTAATATTCATGGATGCGATTTCACATTATCAATATTTTAGGCACGAAAGCTTGTGTGTCCAAACGTGACTCAAGGAGGTAAACAACATCCAGGTGGTGACACTTCTCATAGACCCAAACCTTGCCTAAAATTATCTATAGTATGTAGTGAGCCCATTATGGAGGAGATGGGGGTGACATTTTGGTTTCACTTTTGAGAAGCTGACACTTCCTCCATGTTTTTTTACAGTCTAAAATCCAAAAAATGCTGTGCAGTTGACTTTATTTTGTTTACTGCTGCTGTGTTTGTTGTGTGGACAGGTCAGTCTGTATGTTTTAGAGGAATATCCCTCCTCCTGCAGCACTATCAGGCTGAATGGAGCGTGTTTTGATTTGTGCATCAGATATGATAATCTTCCAGAGTGAAATCCATGTGAGAGGAAAGTTCCTGAAAATAGGGCCTGAGAGAGCAGAGATGATCCAGGAATGGCAGGAGTACACGTGTCAGGCCCGATCTCTTTGGATATCCTAATTAACGCCCTCCGAGCACGGCACATCGAAAACGCAGCGCCTCTTCACAGACACACCATCTTTGACATCCACCTTCCCTCCCTTCGGCCGCCTTTGTCTGCTCACCATGTCGCGAGTGGCGAAAAACACAGGCGGGCTCGGCTCGATACAACGCGTCGGAAGATAAAGGAAACTGACTCCCTGCCACGCCGAATCCATCCAGAATGCTATTACGCTGCCATGGCAACAGATGAAGACACGCAGGCCTCCCTGGATGGGGGCACCGCTGGTTCACTCGTCTTCTTCTTCTGCGAGACTGACTGGCAGGAAAGCTCCACGGGGCTGCTATGGCAACAGACTGATCATATGCAGAGAGGGGCTGCAGGCTGCCAGGGAGGGAGGCTGACAACATGGGGGAGGAGGGGAGGGTGCAGGTTGTCAGATTCTCTCCCCCCTCTGAGTTAGAGGAAATTAGATTGACTTTGATGAGGACTTGACCTCAGGCAGATTCCCAACATTGCATCACGAGGGGTTTTTGATATGATTGAGATTGATGTTCCTGTTTCCGTTTTTTCCCACACGCGAATAAAAGAGAGTCAGAGAAACAACAAGCGCAAATCAAAAAAAAGGAAACTGGAACATTGATCGCATTTGTACTTAAAGCTGTGACTGACTCAGTTGTTCTTCTTTGAGCCTGATACTGTGAATGTGTCTCTGTCAGCTCCAGGTGTTACGGTTTAAAGTGTGACCCTGCAAACTGGAGACCTTCAGCTGAACGTTTTCACAAAAACTGTCCATGCTCAACAGTCAGTCTCTGCAGTCTAAAGCATTAATACAGCAGCTTTCAAGCGTCAATTATAAAAAAAAAATCCAAAAAGCATGATTGAAGCCAACATAGGCTGAATATCCTCCATGCTAACAGGCTAACTGCAGTGCTACACGTAACACTACTGGCCTGTCTTCCACTTCTATGACGTGACTTGTACTTAGTGGCCTTTGTTGTAGTGGTACTGCCCTCTACTGGTCTGGTGGTGTAGTGCAACAACTTTTATTTTCTGTAGATGATGACCACAGCCAGCAGCACTGCACTTATCCCATTTTTTTTAAATAGCAAATAAAACTATTCATTCATTTAATGAAATAGTGAATAATTAACAGTGCAATATACTTCCAACATACTTGTATATACACCATGTTGTGCTACATTATTGAATAACACCGCATTTTGTAATAAATTCCGTATACACAATATATAATCAGTTGTGCTGCATTAGGTAATAAGTTCTTACACATTATGTCATGATGCACCAATTTCTGACATATAATAAAGTGAAGTGGAAATTATGTACATAATAATGGCGACGTAATTGCATTATGTGGTGTTATCCACCTCCCATATACCTCTGCGCAACTGCACACGGCAGTTTTTCTTTTCTATTTTTTGTGTTTTGTTTACATTGCCTTCATTGTGAGATGCCGTAGGATAACGTAGTGTGTTGCCACCTCTGGTCTGATAATCTTGATGAAATCCTGCAGTGTGTGCTGGTCATTATTTACAAATCTTGTGGTGCGTGCATCTGTCTGACTTAAGAGAAGATAATCTGTCAAGATTCTCCTTATGTGTGTGGTCCAACCTGATTTTGGAATCTTTTGAGATTTTTTTGTGAGCCAGGCTTTAAGCAACATTTTTCCATTCTCTAGATCCCTCAGAGCAGTTTTACTTCTCATATTCACACACTGATGGCAAAGGCCGCCCATGCCACGTGTGAGCGAATCCTTCTCGCACACCTCTGGCTGCGGGTCACGAGCAGTAAAGGCTCAGAAACTTGCCTAAGGACACTTCAACCTGTAAATTGGAAGCTGATGGAATCAAAGGTGGTTGGTCAGATTTCAAAGAGCCTCTGGACATGCTCCTGGTGCAGATTTCTTCCTCCAGATTCTTAAATCCTCTCCTGCTTCTTCATATTTTCATATAACTTTCACGTAATTAGTTTCTTGCTTCATCCATAAAACATATTCTTCTAAACTTAACTAGAAGAAGCAGTGCGCGGTGATTAAAGTGAGGTGAAGAATTTAAGGTTTGCAGCTCTTATGTAATGATACAGAGTGCATCTTGTTTTCCCTTTGTCCTTAGGTTGCAATATTTCTTGATTACTTTGCAGCATCGGTGCAGAGTGTAACCCTTTGTGTGTGTGTTCTTGTGTGTGTGTGCATATATTATTCTGTGTTGCACCAACAAAATACAGAGAAAGTGATGCAATATCAGAGCCGAGCACCAAACTAGGCTATCCTCCTCTGAGTTGACACTAAGCTCGCAACTTCTAAAATATGTAGCCTCCAACTACTAAAATATGTATGCTAAGTCTGCGCCCAGGAACACTGCTCCTCCAGCCTCCCCAACCCAGAGCAGCTCTCCAACCACAGCAGCAGCAGCAGCAGCAGACGCAAAGGGCTGACAATGCAATCACATCAAACTGTCAGGGGGATCGGAACAATGTCAGGAGAGCACAGACGTCTTACTCCCCCCTCTCTCTCTCTCCCTCTATCTCTTCCCCTCTCTCTCTCTTGTCTTCCTCCTCCATCTGCATGAAAATGGAGGGAGTATGAGATATGGATTTGCTTCAGATGTGAGCGCTCGACAGGGGCGCTTTCTGCATGTCGAGCTGGTCCACTGATTGATCGCTCGCTTGCTTCCCCTCAAAAAAAAAAAATGCTCGATGGCAGGGCTGCAACCGAAAGCAAATACACTGAATTATTGGACGCCAGCTCAAAGCAGCTGCTGCATCACTGTCCAGAGAAACATGAGGAGAACAATGGGAGAATCTACAGAGCCTCCAAAGTCCCCAAAAGACTTCATTTTATATTGTGCACACATGAAAGTTTAATTTTTGCTGCTCTTACATGTAGACTTTCACTGTAACAAGCAGAAATCATCTGCTCTGCTCACTGGAAGAAACCAGGCTCAGTGGAACAAAGGCCTATATGGACACTGGACCTTCTATCGACTATAGGAACAATTACAAGGCTCTGGGTAAAGATGGATGTTCATGAAACGCAAAGGAAATGGATTTCAAGTAGAGAAAAAGAGGAAGTAACAGTGGCGTTAGCTGAGCTGGATCCCAAAGGGTCACGACACTGAGAGCTGAGGAGACAGAGCGTCTCCAAAAGAGCCCACTAACGTCTGAAACACAAAGTCATAGGAGATCTTGATTGATGATTAAGCTTCTCATAATATAATCACCATGTGGAGAATTATAATGCTTGCACAAGATCAATAAAATGTGTGCATTAAATGATTATTCATCGAAGAAAGAGAACTATGTCACATGCAAAAGTGGATATCTTGTGCACATGACAACTTCATTGTTGTGGGACTTGTGGGAACAAGTCAACAAATTGTTTCCACAAGATCATTTTATTGTGCACACAAGTGGATTTTTAGAATGTGCACATACATGCATACGTTGTCAAGTTGTAGATATATAAATCTTGTGAGTATGATTATCTTGTGTGCATTCTATAGACCAGGGATGTCCAAACTACGGCCTGGGGGCCAATTGTGGCCCGCCATTTACTTTCAAACGGCCCCCATCTCTCATCTTACCATGTGTTAGTTTTGTCACTTAAATTAATCATGTTCTTATTGTTTACATTTACACTTTCTGTCAAGTGCTTGAAATAAAATCGTAATATATCTGGTAACGTTTAACAAAGATTTGGACTGTGCATAGGCAACTTTATGAAGCTAAAGCTCTGTACGATCTGCAAAAACTCAACAACTTTTACGGCTGACATTAAATTGCATTTGGCATGATGCAAAATGTGTTTCATGAGTTGTTTAGAATAAAAAAATACACATTAGAGGACAGAAAAAACTGAATCAAAGATATGAAATGGTCAAAAAAAGACAAAAGTTGAAGCATAAAATGGTTCAGAATGCAGGATCAGAGATAATTGTTACAAATTTTTCTCAAGTTTAGTTTTATCTCAAAGGTCTTCAATACCAGCGCAAGCGTGTTTGCCTTAACCATGTTTTTTTTTTTTTTTTTTTTTTCAGAAACCACTAAAAAGAAATAATTTTCCAATACAGTGCTCATTTGTAACTTTAGTAAACATGTCCATCAGAGCTGTCGGCACTTGGTTGTTTTCACTGTTTCCAATATGGCCCTTTAGGGAAAAAGTTTGGACACCCCTGCTCTCGACACTTGTGAATACAAAACAACAACTTGATTTCACATGATACATTGTGCTCAAAGATTAGGTAATAATCATTAGATAGTAATACTGTGAGCTTACATTCTTATCTCTGACACACAAGTTCATAAGTTGTTGCCAAAGGATGAAAACTAATAATTTCATCAAAGAACAAAATAATTATATTGTGGGCACAAAACAAATTTGGATCATGTCATGTCAGGTGAAAGGTGATAAATCTGATCCAAATGTGCAGGATTGACAGATACATGAGTTTACATGTTCAGATCCACTCTGACGAGGCTTCACTGTCCAGTTTGTGTTTGTAGTTTTGTGTTTTCCAGGATAAAGGATGGAGGGATCTGGCGTGTGAGTTGGGGGTGGTGAGATGAAGGCAGCGAGCGAGAAGAAGAGAAAACAAGAGAATAATCCACTCCCCAGAGAGAGACGGACACGGGCTGATGCTCCAGTTGCTTCAGCCGCCCTCTGACCTCAGTGTGGATCCACAGTTTGTAACAGTGTGTGTGTGTGTACATGTGTGTGAGGCAGTCTGCTGTGATGTATGTGAGAACACTGGAGGCTTTTTTTTTTCCTGCCTTCAATTCTGTGAGCACCGCTGTTATGAGAAAACACGCGGCTTAATGTTTCATGGCCTATCTCAGGGTGATTAATTATTCATCGGTTTATTCATTACACGGTTGCATCATCGCAGAGGAGAGACGGAGTGTGAGAAAATATCTTCTTCATGAATTGAATATGCATAAACAGGAGAGGGATGAAGACAAATGTTATTCTAAATCTATCTTTCTCTCCCTCAGAGTGCTGCTGATGCTCATTTAGAGGAGCAGAACGATCATCATTGGGTCATTTCAAACATTAAAACCTCTTCGACGCCCTAATATTGATTTAAGGCGAAAACATTTTAAAATCTGGAGGTGAAAGTGATCATTTTGCAAACTGCATCCCTAACAGACTGTCAAGTGCTCTCCATCAGCAAACAAACCAAGGTAAGGGCTTACGCTGCCATCTAGTGGAAATAAAAGGTTATAAACTTTGAGGTAAATATTTCTGCATCAGCAGCTTGGCTTGCTCCTCTCAGTTGCGGCTCATGAAAAATTCATTTGGAAATTTAATGCTTACTTTATTGGAAAATGTGCAACTTGATTCCTGGATGTTGGTGTGTGTGATGGAAGGTAAAGGCAAACGTAAAATAAAGTAAAAATGGGATTAAAGGAGGAAATCAAACTGTGGTTTTGTGTTTTTCTTTTTTGGCTTTAAAAGTGTCTCATTGTATTTGAGTCACATTTTTTCAAGCTTCTCTCAGCCAATTAAAGGCTGTGTGAGCATTTTTCTTCTTTTTTAAACCTCTTCGGTGTCAAATTAAGTTGTGAGAGTCTGAATCTCTTGGTCTCACTTTGTGGACGTGTCATTAGTCAGTGAGGTTTTTTAGCTTTTCTCTGGAGCCTCTTACTGGTTGTTTTATCCCTCTGGTGCATAGTGGTCACTGCAGCACTCAGCTCTTTTAAAAAGTCAACTAAATCTAATGGTTTCTATGAAGGAGCTGCATTTTTATGCCACTGTTTTGCATGTCTGTCTAAGTATGTTCTCAAACTGGAACCCAAGTAAGTGAATAAATAACCTAATAGGGGAGAGTGGGGTGAGTTGTACCAGTTTTTGATTAAGGTGTTTTTAAAACAAGGGGGTGATAGTAATGCCTCCAACTATTATATGTATGTATGCATCACTTAAGGTCTTATACAAACAGAGAAAATCAAAAAAATAAAGGGTACATAGATCAAAGTACATACATGTTGACAACACGCATTGCCAAATTCTCACATAAGAGTTAAAGTCTTTTTTGTCTTATGTCTCTTTAGAACTGTTTCCCATTGTTTTTGATAACTGATGACCCTCCACTGCACTGGTGTTACCCAACACAGCCCCTTAACCCTGTCAAGCCCGACCTATCAAAATAAAATCAGAAAATTCCAATTTTTAAAAACTGAGACGTTTATCAACCGTTTTAACAAAATCCACAAGAAAATATTGCTTTGTCATTTCATTCGTGATATATTTCTTGTATCACACTCAACACACTGGGCAATTTTGCAACTATTTTATCTATTTTATTAACGTTTTTTAGTAAATGTGCATTAATTTCATGCAGAAAACACTTCTTTTAAAATAAAGTGACTATTCCGAAGTTGGATGTTAGCACGGACCTTATATCTCCTCCTCAGACTGATACCTCCATTGCTCAGCACCAAGTGCAATTTATGCAACTGCAACTTCTCACCTCATGCAACTTCTCTCTTGTATTTTGTAATTTGTATTGGTAAATTGCTATTTTGCACATTATAGTATATTTTGCACATTATAGTATTTATATCCTATAGATTCCACTTCTACCACAACTTCTCACCTCAAACAACTTCTCTTCTGTATTTTGTATCCTGTTTTTTTAGTCTTATCTATTGTCTCTTGTAAATTGTAAATTATAGTATTTTTATTCTATATTTTCTATTTTTACTTACATAGCCGGGAGTCCGACAAAAATTTCGTTATGCCTACATAATGAAAATAAAAAGAATCTTTAATCTTTAATCTCTTATTCTTGCAGCAACTTCTTGAAAATCAAGCAATGATTTTCCTGAAAATATGTGAGTGGATGTTTTGAAAAGGGCTAAAATACAACTTCAGCTGAATGTACTGATATGACAATCTTCAAGGTGGTAGAATATGTTTTTCAAAATATTTTAATAGGTTTTTAAAGAAAAAAATTATCATTTTGATGAGATAGAGGTCTTTGAACTCATGTATTAAATATGATACGTTTGGTTTTATAGAGTTAAATGTTTTTTATGTTGGAAAAGACAGTTTGATTCATGGTTTCTGTGTCCAAAAGGGTGTTATAATAATTTCCATCTTTCCGATTATTTTAAAACCAGGAGTGGCACAAGTCTCTGCTTCTGATTACTGCAGGCATGTATTACTCTGCAGCTCTATGTGTGTGTGTGTGTCCATATGCTGTGACTGTGCCCCTGGACTTGAGTTCAGGAAACATCTGGTGCAAACTCTCCACTTACATCAGAAGCAGCTCCCCGTCTCCTCGGCCTCCCTCCCTCGCTCCCTCACTTCATCTCCTCCTCCAGCCTCCTCATGCGAGCAGAGAAATCTTCCCCCTGGCAGCGCCGCGCTGAAACATGAAACCAGCTCTGGTGCCACAGCGCCTGAAGCTGTGACCAGCTGGAACTTTCTGCAGAGGGAGAGGATGAGACCTGCAGCTCCAGTGAAGAAGTGCCAAAGTGTCTCTGCTCCACTCTTTGGGCCTGCGGAGACTAACAGCTGCTTTAAGAGCCAAATTTCACATTATTTAAGAATCAGGTCGCTGTTAGCTGAGGCTCTCTTTGAACCTACACTTTTTTTAATGCAGCCAGCACTTCATAAGCCAGGGCTGGAGTTTTTTTTTTAGAACTAATAAGAGCAGAGCTGCTGAGGGATTCAATATGTTTGCATAATTTATTCTTAATTTAAACACTCTTCAACCATCTCTCAGGCATCACATTACACCAAACTGAAGAGGCCTCTTTTCACCAACCTCATGTGGCTGAAAACTCAAAGTCTGTCACTTCATGAGGAAGATTTTCAGACAGTTTGTTCATATTTTAGCCTCCAAAATCAACGCAATATAAGCTACGCAGTCCCAGGTTTCACACAGAGTTTCTGAAAGTGGATTTAACACAGGACTGTGACTGATGCTTAATGTTTTGACTCTTTGGACGTTCGCCCAAAATTATCTGATGAATTCGCCAAAACATTTGTGATTTCTTCCTCCTCTTCAGTGCAGCAGATGAGTCCTGAAAAAAGCCTGATTTATACCCCAGAGGATTAATGTTCAGTCTCATTGAGCTGTCTGCTTGTGCTTGTTTTTACATGAGCTGATTTAAACTATTACTGTTGTCATTCTTTGTCTTTTTGAATTCTTGATTCATTCCTTCTTTCATTTCCATGACTAAATAAAAGGGATTTTCGATGCCAATGTCAATTCACTGTAAACTATTTGGACTGCTTTAGAGCCAAAATGTCTTTTAAGACTCAACACATGCCAAGTTTCTGAGAAAAGTCTGCATTCACATCTAATCTTAAATGTCAAGACCTGTCCTACACTGCAAAAAACTATCATCTAAAAAAAAAAAACTCTCTTTTTGACTGAATATGAGCCACATTCACCTGAAAAGTCCAGAAAAATGTCTAAAAGAATTAATAATAAGATAGATTAATAAATAAATTGAAAAAACTTCTGTATTAAGACGTTAATTTCTTTTAAAGGGACAGTGAGGACTTTGTAAGTGATCTTGAAAAAATCTCACTTCTAGATATACGCCTGATCATAATCCATGACTAAAAAGGAGATTATCAATCCTAAAATCGTTTTTTTTTAAATGGATATCATTCTGTTTAACAAAGTTCATCAGTAAGAAGAGAGATCTGTGTTTTTCTGTGCTGAAAAGGATTTTTCTTAGTAGTAATGTTGGACACTGGAGCTGGACTGTCTGACAGAAAAAAGACAGAAGAGCAGAAGAAAGCTAAATGGGAGAGTGAAAGAGCACAGGCTAAAGGCTAAAACAGTAGCTGAGCTGTTTGTAATGTTTATTCCTGTCCACATGCAGCAGTTATTCTGCAGTGATCTGTTCAAACCTGAGAGTCTGTCAATAAAATGAAGAACCAGGTTACGTTTGCTCTTCTTGGTGAGGTTGGAGTTGGTACATGAGCACTGGTAGGACATAACCAGGATTTGCTAATGTTACATGTTACAGACACGTCTCAGTGCAATAGGCTGTGAGTAGCGCTAAATATAGTTTACATTACTTCATTAGGTTGTATCTGGTAAAAAGTGGTCTTGAAATTAAAAAAGTAGTGTTCAAAGGAAGATCAGATCTCCATTCACTTTTCAAAATAAATACAAAACCTTGTTATGGGTTTTGTCATGTCTGGATAGTTTGCACAAGTCCTCTGCTATAGTTTAGGACTTTTGACTTCTTTTGCTTTCATGTTTTTCATTGGTGTGGTTGTTTTTTTTCTTTTTGCAAAGTGTTTGTTGATTTATTTGCAAATCGTCTGACACCTACTGGCCACCATAGCTTCTGATGCTTTTTCTTTGTTGAGAGGCCTTCTGGTCGGTTAGTGTACATTTATCTTTGGCATTCTTTCTTTAAACACATACAGTATATGCTTTCAAGTAGACAAAGTGGTTGTTGGACACTAACCTTGGATTAAGATATTTTTCTGGACTTGTTTTTGAATTAGGCTCATATTTAGTCTAATAAGACAATTTTCACTTAAAGTAAGACACAAACGCTTCGATATCAGTTTTTGTAGTGTGCTTGTAATACCTAAAACACTCTTCAATGCAGAGAGTAAAACTTGTTTTTTTGTTTTTTTTGGTCTTATTTCAATAAGTTTTTACAGGTTTGGCCATTTACCCTCTGGTTGATCAGCGAAAACTGTTTTCTGATTTCTGTTTCTGACACCTCACTTACTCTTCTGTTAAGTCCTTTCCACTTTCTCTAGAGCAGTGATTCCCAACCTGTGGTCCGTGACCCCCTGATGGGCCTTGAAAGTATTGCAAGTGGGCCTCCAAATCATTTCCAAAATAGTCTGATTTTAGTGGAGTGTAATTATATAAAGATACAAGATACAAATAAATAAAAAAGATACAAACAAATAGAATATTTTAAATGTTAAAACTCAGTTACAAACTCAGTCAGGATATTAAAAATGCTCAACTATTAATGTATACAAAGGCGAGAAGGTATTTCAGTGGCCAGTAGGCAACATGACCCAAAACATAACCATGACACAATATGTAATAAAACCTGAAATGTAATAACGTGTTCAAAATGTTACCATAGTGCAGAGCCCAAAACTGACTCAAACTGTAACAAATTGTTGCTTATTTGGCATAAATTTATTTTGTTTTGGGCTCAGAATCTGTTACATTGTGGGTCATTGGGGCATTTTATATCCTCTGTATTTATTGGGTTGGAGGTGGGCCACAAACATTTCTGAAACGTAAAAGTGGGCCCTGAGTTGAAAAAGGTTGGGAACCACTGCTCTAGAGACTATAAATGGTCACATGTGGCAAAACAGGAGAAGTTACAACTTTAAATGTTGTGTGTAACATTTTATTGCTTCCCTCTGCTCACTGTGTGTAGTGCAGGAGTTTTTCTGGGAGTAGTTACTCAGTGAAACCACCAGGGGGAGCAAAACACAACCAAATCAGGGGGCACATCTGAAAACATCCTGTGTAAAGCTTCTTGGCTTTGTACCTGTTATATTCAATTCAGTATATTACAGATTATGCTGCTAAGCAGGTTTATACATATTTAACACATTGTTTTATGATTTAAGATATATTTGCTCCTCTCGTTCCTTGAAATAAGAATAATGTCTCCATGAAGTTTGTTATCCAGTCAACTTTTCCTGTTACACTTTTCAAGAACCTTGTCAATATTTGATTGAATTCTTAAAGTTGATGTTTTTAAATATCTGACTGTGAATGTGTTTCCTGTATTAGTTTAAATCAGACATTCAAGTATGAAAACCTTGAAAAAGAATTGGTTCCTATAATTTCACTCATCTGCAGTCAGTGGAGTTTGATAGAAATTCTTGAAATATTTATTTATTTACAATAAATTCAGACTGAAAAAAAGGCTTTTAGTTCTGCCGATCACCTGGACGTAGTGAAGCTTCTTTTCAGAGCTGAAACACACACTGACCTCCTAAAAGCTTGTCAAGGATCATGGAGGACAAACTCAAATTTAACAGAATCTAGGCTGAATGTTGAGAGAGTCAAATTGATTTTTACCATTTCCTTGAAAGACTGCACGCTTTTTCCCCATCATGCTTCATCAAAGAGGAAATTTAAGATGCTGGAGGTGCCTGAAAGCTGAAGCTTTTCCTCTCAAACTGAACGAAAAACGAGGTAGATTAAAGCCCAGAGGTCCAACAGAGGAGCATGGAAACAGCTCTACATGTAACAATCAAGGATATTAATTTTATTTATAGGTTTAAAAGGGTCAAAGCGACTGCAGAGAAGCTAACAATGGACAAAAAATGAACCAAACTTAGACTATTTCTTTGTAATACAATGCTTCTTTGTAATACATCTTGTGCTGTTGTAAAGCCATGAACAAATTTGCCAAATCTTCTTTGCTGATGCCAAACAAAAGGCCAAACAGGCTTTCTACCGATATTAGATTTATTGGCGACAAGTATTGCTCCAAAAAAGAAGTTACATAAGAAACGCACGTCTTTTTTCACTTTTGTTCTGAGTTCATTTACAGAATCTTTCCAATAATATCTTTTGAAATCTGATGATTGTATTTATAAAATCATCAGCACAACAACAATTTTTCCCATTCACTGCATAAAATCTACACATCTCATATTTCAATCCTTATGTCTTTCAATTCTATTTTAAGGTCTTTCACAAAAACATGCAAACAACAATATACAGTATAATAATTTAGTCTTACCGTGGCGTTATATTTTCAGCTGACTTACCTTTTAGCGTCGTTGCTGATCAACCAGATCTGCTCTCCATCCTTTAAAACAAATACGGTCTTCTTTCTTTCACAACTCTTCTCTGTTCAAGACGACTTTTTACGGTATACAACGCGACGAGGTAATATAATGTATATATGTATATAATATAAGTTTGTGGTTTAATGTAGTACCTCACTACATTCAGTGCTACTCACAGCTTAGTGCTGTAACGTGCAACATTAGTGAATCCTGGTTGTGTCCTACCAGTGCTCATCTACCAACTCCAACCTCACAAAGCAGAGCAAACATAACCTGGCTTTTCATTTTATTAATAAACTCAGAAGTTTGAACAGATCACTGCAGAATAACTGCTGCATGTGGACAGGAATGAAAATGATCACAAAAAGCTTAACGAATGTTTTAGCCTTTAGCCTGTGCTCTATCACTCTCCTGTTTAGCTGTCTTCTTCTCTTCTGTCCCTTTTCTATCAGACAGTCCAGCTCCTGTTCCCACTTTTATTGCGAAACAAATCACAGACATCATTTTGAGGAGAGAAAAACATAGTTGTCTCTTCGCTGCTTAACTTTGTGGTGTTGTCATAGAAACTTTGACTTCCTGTAAATAAATCCAATACTGTTTGGCCTGATCTGGAAGTTGAGGGGTAGCATCAAAAATAACCTCTTTTGGTGCAGAAAACCTGGTTTTAAGTTGCGGATTATGATCAGGCATATATCTATAAAACTTAGAAAGTCCTCACAGTCCCTTTAAATTTACAAAACTCACTAGCTTTACCTCGGATTTACTTACAAACAAGAACAGAAACTTTAATTTGTGTCTTATTTTAACGAATGAGACGTCAAACTTTTTTGGACTTGCAGTTAAAAAGTTGAAGGTGTCGTTCCTTGTCTCGCCAGCAGGTGTCCCCCTTAAATCACATTTCCAGCTTCACCCAAGAAACAGAGTCAGAAATAGATAAGCCAGTCTTTATATTGTAGATACATTTATAGAATATCTTTTTTCTTTACAGTGGAACTGATCCGTCACACAAGATGACCAATGAAAAGCACACATTACAGTCAGAGAACCGAACCTAGAGAACCTATGATTGTCACGTACTGCCAGTCACAAAAAAAGTACATACTGTGAATAAATAATCTACAGAAATATTTACAATATGAACAACAAGGATTCAATGGAAGTGCAAATAAAGCTTTGGATCCCTGTACAGGAAATAAGGAAAGCAGATGAAGACTGAACCGGTCGTCCCCAAAAAGACAGTGAAGCCAGAAGTCATAAGTTTACAGGACATTTAGTAACACTGAGCCTCTGCGTTTCATGACTTTTTAATCAAGAGCTGAACAAAAAGAAATAAAGAGAAATCAGAGAGAATAAAATTAACACGTTACATTATGTACAGTGAATCGCATTCCAAAGACTGAAAAATGTCCGATGAAGATCAAGGCAACGACCACGGGACTACAGGCGGCTGAGAGAGACAGAGGCAGAGAGAGATGGATCTGGAGAAGAGGAGGCGACTCACTGCAGAGGAAAAAAAAAAAAATCCCACCTCTTTGTGCTCCTGCTGAGTTCCTTTCACTTCGATACGAAACACTGTACAACTCCGTTACCTTTCTTATCCCATCGAGCCAGACCAGAAGAAGAACAAGAAGAAAAGCGCTGGTCAGATCAGAGGAGCTGTGTGTGTGTGTGTGTGTGTGTGTGTGTGTGTGTCACACTCTTAGCACATCGCACACGTGTGAGCTGCAGTCTTCTGTAAAGTCCCAAATATTAAGTCTCTGGTGAGTTCAGGAGCTCTGAGTTACCCAGAGTTCAAGTACTCAAGCGCCACCTCGTAGCAGAACTTGTACTGGTCCTAAGAGAGAGAGAGGGGAGAAGAAGAAACAGAGAGAAACATGAGAGAGCATTTGATTTCTGTTTAATCACAATGACTGTGTTTGAGGTGAAGAGTGAAAACATCAGAGGGAGGAGAGTTAAAGATGCTCCCCTGAGCCTCTTGGGAAAACCCATCATTTCAGAAGAGAAAAGAGAAAAGTCGCTCTGATCTGTTATTTATATGTTTGTCTGTTTATTGAAGATGTTACGTCTTCATCCAGAAGATAGAGAAACAAGAGGAAGAAAGAAAAAGGAAAGGGGGGATGATGACATGCAGGAAAGGGTCGTAAGTCAGATTTAGGTCGTGCAGTTTCACCGCTGAGGTGAATCTGTTACTTTTCATTTGCTCTTCATCAGCTTTTATGATGCTGCAGTTATCATACCCCCATTTTAAGAGAAGATATTTGAAGGAGACATTCATGTACTGAAACTGAAAACTAAAGTATTTTTGCGTTATAAGACTTAATGTGAGCCATATTCACCTGACAAGTCCAGAAAAGTGTCTCATCTTAAGATATTAAAGACAAATGACGATTGACAACGTTTTTCTTCATCAATCAGCAATTTATTGTGATTCCTAAAGGCTATTAAACAAAGCAAGACTTGTCAAACAATACCCTTTAACACTTTTATGACCATTTAAAGGGTTAATCCTTAGTTTTTTACACATTAAGTCAGATTACTTTCTTCCCTTCTGCAAATACTTGTCTTCAGAATAACTTTTTCACGAGTCAGAAAAAAAGAATTGTGAGCTATAATCCTCTCTAACTGTATGAAAGTGTTGCTCACCAGTAGGTCCACCATGTTGGGTTTGTTGTTCCGTAGCGTTTTGACGGCGTGGAAAACATCCACAGAGCGCTGGTGTTGGAGCATCTCACAAACGATGCTGATGGCACAAAACGTCCCGCTGCGGCCGCCTCCATTCCTGCAAAAGAAAAAAACAACGAATAATCACAATCCAGAAGTTATCACAGAGTATAGTGAACTAACGTCCCCTTTATCCCCAGACACGTCCTCCATTTTCAGCGTAAAATTATTTCAGGGGGCTTTTCATAAACTTTCCAAAAATATTCAGGTTTTCCTTAGTTTGTTCTGCAGGTAATTGATATTTGTAATAAAATATAAATAGAAGAGGCTTATATGTTTAGGCATATTGTGAGTGAGTATTATGGGTGCCCATTTCCAACACATAAAAAATGTTGAGACACTTTTTTGGCCATATTAAGTCAAAATTTTGAGATTAAAATTTAAAGTTGTGAATTAAAAAGGTTAAGTTTTTAAGATAAATATTCAAAATTCTAAGACAAAAGTCGAAATTATGTGATAAAAAGTCAAAATTGTAAGAAAATGAAGTCAAAATTTTGACTCTTTGTCTCATGAATTTGACTTTTTATTTCAAGATTTTACTTAACCCTATTGAGCAAAATGTATCATATTTGATACATGAGTTCAAAGACCTCTATGTCATCAAAATGATGAATAGTTCCTTCAAAAACTTGTTTAAAATATTTTTAAAAAACATATTCTACCCCCTTGAGGATTGTCATATCTTTACAGTCGGCCGAAGTTTTATTTTGGCCCTCAGGAAAATCATCCACTCACATATTTTCAGGAAAATCATTACTCAATTTTCAAGAAATTGCAGCAAGAATAACATTGAAAAAGTTTATTTTTTTCAAATGAGTGTTTTCTGCATGAAATAAATGCATATTTACTAAAAAACTTTAATAGAATAGATAAAATAGTACACAAAATTGCCCAGTGAGTCAAATGTGTTACAAGAAATATATCATAAATGAAATGATAAAGCAATATTTTTTTTGTGGATTTGGTTAAAAAGGTTAGTAAACATCTCAGTTAAAAAAAAATTGGAATTTTCTGACTATTCTTTAATGGGTCAGACTTATTGACTGCTCAATGCCAAAAACCCCATTATATTTTCTCATGGACAACATTTCTGTGCAATACATTCCTTCCTTATTTATTCATTCTCTATTGCACTTTATTTTTATTATTTTGATTAAGCTCTTTTTCGGTTATACAGACTATTTTTAAGCTATATAGTCCATATTCTTAATTTTAACACTGCTCTGTTATTGTTACCTGAAGCCAAGCAACGACATTTTGTTGCCAAATCTCACTGCCGTGTTTTTTTGTGCAATAACAATAAAGGAAGTCTCTCTCTCTCTCTCTCTCTCTCTCTCTCTCTCTGGGCATTTTTACAGCATGTCCATAGATCCTCTATTTTGGTTTCTAGAATGTGGTTACTCTACCACAGAGCAGAAGTGAGCAGAAAAGAAGTTTTTGTTTCTGGGTGCAGTAACGTTCTTTGGTCAGTAGGTGGAGATGTTTCATCTTTTATCACCACTCTCCTCTCTGCTGTGGGAACTTACAGACAGTGGACCACAGTGCGCCCTTCGCCGCCGTCGTACTCCTCCTGCCACTTGTCCACCTGTCGGATCAGCTTGAGAAAGGAGCGTTTGGACATGGGGGTGTCTCTGTACATGGGCCAGCCCAGGAACTGGAACTGCTGAACCATCCTGTATCCGTCTTGAGGCTGCAGGGGGGAAGGTCACACTGGTCACTGCACGGTCACACACATTAACACACTCTGAGGATAAGGGGTTAATCCCCGGCATGCAAAGATGCAATCAGACGGTAAAGATGCAGGGCGTAGGATGAGGAGTCAGTGAGAAGATGAATGTTCAGATGGACGGGCTGATAGATGAGGACAGTTACTGCTGCAGACGCGGGGTTCAGATACAGACACTCTAAATCACACCCAGACACATGGATCAATAACACGTGTCAGTGATCATATGTGATTACACTGTACTGAGGCTGCTTTACATGCTGCTGCTGCTCGCCACCGCCGCTCGCCACCGCCAGCTCTCACATCCTGTTAATATGAGTATTGACAGCTGCGGGCGGACTGGAGGGTAAGGAGCTTACACAGGTGACTGCAGGTGAGCAGGATGCATGTGTTAAGACCCCTGTCTGTGCATGAGCTCAAAGTTAAAGGGTCAGTTCATCAAATTAACTCATAAAACAACATGTGACTCATCTGTGTCGACTTGTTTCCAAAATCATTTTGGGTTTGCGTACTCAAAAAAACAAGAAATATATTAAAAAAAATCATCATTTCTTGACCCAGTTTTCTTTTCAGATAAAGTTTTCTTCTACAGCTTTCATCATTTAGTCTTAGATAAAACTCTCAAACCCCACTTTTGCCCTGTTTCTTGCTCTAGAAAGCCTGAAAAATAACTTTTAAAGAACTTTTAACAATATTTTGAATATCAGTCTCCTGGTTGGGTTACTTAAGCTAACCAAAACATGCATTTTAGCTGTTCAAGCTATCGAATTCAGCCTTTAAACCTTTTCATTATGGTATCTATCTTAACTTCTCTTACTTTTGGCTAAATACTCCAACCCCGTATCAATTTCCTTAACTTTTGCAGATAGTTTACCTTTATTTTACTTGACTAGAGCTATTTCAGCTGCGACTTAAACTGCTAATATCAAGTCACTCAATCAAGTAGGTTACATCCATATAAATGCAACAATCTTAAGTTTTATATTTGATAGTAAAATTACTTATTTAGACTGAAACTGTTTGTATTTCAAGCCAAACGCAAACATGAATTTTTGGTGTTAATATCAGCTTTTTTGAATTGGTGTGTATGTAGTTTCAGGTGTTTCTCCAGCCAGCCCCTAGAGGATGTTTGATGAACTGCAACTTTTAGCATTTTTACATGAGCTTCAAACTTTTAAACTAAGGTTACTGTTTTGTTTCTTTCATTTTCAGTTTACATTGTTTACAAATTACATTTACATTTTTGAACACTGACATTATTTCAGGTTTACATTCCTCTCCACTCTTAGTTATGTTCTTCAGTTGCAAAACCAAAGTTCAACTATCAAATCGTATGAAATTAGAAATTTATTTCCTAAAATATATATAACTACACTCAGAAAAGAAGGGAGAAGAATAGTTTGAGTAAAGATTTGGTATAGAGACTGGACTTCGGCTTCATTGCAGACAGCTGCAGCACACCCACCTGTCAGTCACGTTAAACATGCCCTTATATGGGCAAAAATGCATGTTCAATAACTTCAGAAACAACAAGCTATGAAAAATAATAGAAGTTTTTTTTTAAACTTGGATGTTAAAATACTTTAAATGCTGTAAAAACAGCTTTTTGCATTGGTGTGTATGTGGTTTCTGGTGTTTCTGTAGCCAGCCCCTAGTGGACATTCTATGAAATGAGCAGTTCTTAGTAGTTCTATATTGGCTACGTATCTTTTTTATTATTTTTTCTTTTTTTAAGTTATTTTTTGGGGCTTTATCATGCCTTTAATTTTACAGAGTAGGTCAGTGGATAGAGTAGGAAAGGGGGAGAGAGTGGGGAGTGACATGCGGGAAACAGGGCTCAGATTGGATTCGAACCCAGGCCTTTAAATATGGCGCTGCCACTTGTAACCACTAAACTGAAAGCTGGCAGGAATGCAAATTAATATGCACCATATGAATTATTAGAAAGAGCTACACGCTTGGAGAGAAACTGCACGTTGCTGAACACAAAAATGCCCGACTAGATACCCTGTGTCCTATACATTCAACTCTAATGGCAGATTTTTTCACTCATTTAGAAACATTAAAGTCTTTATTTGTAGGCAAAGGTATAAGGTGTTACATCAGGACTTATCAGGTGTAATGAGGTATTCTGCTTAGAGATGAAAAAAACACTCTGTCTGATTTGAGGTTTTGCTCTGCACCTTTAAGGGTCATTTTCTTGCAGTGTTGAGACACATTTATCCAAAAAGTTTTGATTGAAGGAACAACCACAGAGTTCGACTCGGTTTCTACCTTCCTTAACAACGTGTGAAATGTCTCAAGCTGTCTCAAAGGCATCGGACTCGTGGCAATTGCACCTCAGTCCAATCACTGGTGCAGTGGCATTGTTAAAGAACAGAATGACTCTGCCTCTGCACAGCTTGAATGGACAGACCGGCATATGAGTGGGATGTGTGAGGTGTGCAGTCACAGAATAAATTGGCTGTTGTGATCAGCACAGAGAAGACAAACAAGTTGGAAAAGTTACGAAAGAACGGGCAGCAGAGCAGAAGAGCTACACGACAAACAGATCAGAAAAAAAAGACTCTCTGCTCCTCAAGAAATGACTTTTTAGATTTCAAGTTTGACCTCCTTGGGTCACCGTACCCGTGCTGCGTTGTAGATCCGAAATATTCTGCTGATGATGTCCTCCTCTAAGTCGGCGGAGACAAACTCTACCTGTATGGGTCCGTGACGGTGGACTCCATTTTCTGGCCAGTACTGTGGGCACAACTAAACAAAACAGGCACGTACACACACCCACACACGTGCACACACACCCACACACACACAGAAATACAAGCGCACACACACAGACAAAACAAACACACAGGACAAAGAGAGAAAAAACAAGATGATTCATTAGTTTCAGGATCCAAACGGAGGCCAGTGACATTGATTTCATCCTTCTGCACACAAACGGCAAAGAGGTTCATGTGGGTTTATTCAGTCTGAAGAATCATAAAAAGTACTCGGAGGAGGTGAACACATTCAGTCTCAAGTGTTTTCCTTTTCAAAAATGGTGAAGTGCTTTTTTTTCTACTCAAGAACATTCAGACAAAAGCTGGAATATACTTTTTGATGGACCAAAGACGACGCACAGATGCAGTCAAAGTATGACAGCTTTCTCCTAATCACCTGACCCCCCCCCCCCATCAGAAACCTTGACTAAATGTTCTCGTCTGCAGAGAAACGCGTGTCCCCTCTGTCTTCAAAGCTGCTTTCCACTTGTTTACAGTGGAGAAAAAACATCAAAGAAACATTAAATCAAAAGATTTATTCATTAAAAGGTGGTTCATGGACAATTTCTTAGATCTTCTTCAAATTAGATAAGTTCATCTGTTGCTTTTGTGTACCATGAAGCCGAGTGTATAAAATGCGTCTTTCATACTTCTCAAACTGGGCTGCATCCTGTGCACCGCTCTGAATAAAACACCACTTTAGAGGTAAGAAGCTGTGTTTTGATATTTTATACAGAAGATGAGGCAATACTGACCAAAGTTTCTCCATGTACCTGTGCTCCAAGCTCCAACTGCATGTGACTAAAATTTCATTCATTAAAGAGGGGGTATCCTGCTTTAGAGAGGGGGTATCCTGCTTTCCCATATTTCAAACATGGACATAAAGTAACAATGCTGGATGTTCAGACTAAATGTGTGCAGATTTTTGAGCATCTTAGTAATCGTATGTTGTAAAAATCCCTGAATCTGTGAAAAATTAGCAATGGTGAGGTCATCAGGTGGGGATTTCCTAAATGGTTCCAAACAATGGTTTACATTGCTCCTTGACTAAAGATATACGTAACACTTTACTTTACATTCATTAAAGAGGGGATATCCTGCTTAAAAGAGGGGGTATCCTGCTTTAAAGAGGAGGTATCCTGCTTTAGTGAGGGGATATCCTGCTTTAAAGAGGAGGTATCCTGCTTTAGTGAGGGGATATCCTGCTTTAGAGGGGATATCCTGCTTTAAAGAGGAGGTATCCTGCTTTAGTGAGGGGATATCCTGCTTTAAAGAGGAGGTATCCTGCTTTAGTGAGGGGATATCCTGCTTTAGTGAGGGGATATCCTGCTTTAAAGAGGGGGTATCCTGCTTTAGTGAGGGGATATCTTGCTTTAAAGAGGGGATATCCTGCTTTAGTGAGGGGATATCCTGCTTAAAAGAGGGGATATCCTGCTTTAGTGAGGGGATATCCTGCTTTAAAGAGGGGGTATCCTGCTTTAGTGAGGGGATATCCTGCTTTAAAGAGGGGGTATCCTGCTTTAGTGAGGGGATATCCTGCTTAAAAGAGGGGTATCCTGTTTTAGTGAGGGGATATCCTGCTTTAAAGAGGGGGTATCCTGCATTCCCATATTTCAAACATGGATATAAAGTAACAATGCTTGACGTTCAGACTAAATGTGTGCACATTTTTGAGCATCTTAGTAATTGAATGTGAAAAATTAGCAACGGTGAGGTCATCAGGTGTGGATTTCCTAAATGATTCCAAACAATGGTTTACATTGCTCCTTGACTAAAAATATAGGTAACACTGTACTTTACAGGTCCATAAACTTCAGTGGAATTACGTAATAAATACACAAGCTTTCTAAAATATATATTTCTGAAATTATTCCCAAATTTCATGACTATTGGATGAAAAAGTAGCACAATTTTTTTTAAATAATAACAATAATAATACACAAATTTAACCGTAAGCTCGTCACAATTGGTAAACAACTATTTGTTCAGTTTCTCTGAAATTTCCTCCAAATTTCAAGGTTAGTAGGTGAAAATTAGTGAACAATTTATAACTAGTTTTGGACCTAGTTTTATTTCACTCAAAATATAATTGATAAATTAGCAGCTATCTATCACCTGCTTCTCTGGAAATAACATAGTATGATAAAATGGTGATGTATGGACAAGTCTCTATACATTTTGAATTTAATTGTGATTTGATTTGAAATAAATTATTCTCTAATTGTCCCCTACTTACCTTGTAATGCCCAGAAATTTCAGAGAAGTTTAACAAAACAGTTACTTAACAGTGACAATTAAACCAAGACATTATTTAAGAGAATGTTATATGCTTACTTTCACATAAATACAGTGAAATTCAGGAAAAAAATTAAACTAATAAAAAAATAAAAATAAATAATAATAATAATGATTATAATAATCTATATTACAATGAATTTCCAGACCTGTAAAGTTAAGTGTTTCCAAGATACATAAATGTAAATAAATATATACATATACGTATAGCCTTGTAGCATTATTGCCTGAGTTATATATTATACACATACACAGTTTAACCAACCAGTTCCAGCTCTTTATTGTCTGTTAAGACTTTATTTTAACTGCAAAAAATGTGTTTGCATGCACTTCATGTGGCTAACTATCAAATCCAGATGTTGCAACAAATTCTGCTGTCTTTACAGAAACACCCCCAGGTGGAGGTACGCTAGTGGGTAAATATAAACCTGCTTGGGCATCATAAATCATTTTTTCAGCTAAATGATAGATTTGTTTCCAGCTTTTTTAAGGTTTTAGATGATAAATTGTGTCTTTTAATGTTCTACAAAAGTGTTGATGGTAACAAAGATAAGGCCACTGTAGTTCAGCGTATAAGTTTGGACTCCTGTCTTTGTCTGAAACTGAAAGTATGAAGACATAATCCTTGACAGTGTTACTGACTGCTTGAGCTGCACAGTCAAAAGGTACTAAGAGAGAAATAGACCTTCATAAAAGCAGCAAAATCTCCTCTATTTCCACTCCTCAGGACAGAAAGCCCGGTTAAGAGCATGCACCTGCAGAGCACACAGCTCTAAATCTGTCTGGTGGGTGCGTACACACACACACACAGATGGACAGATTCAGCACTGAGACATTCCTTGATGCAGAGTGAAGAACAAACAAGGAATAAACAACACTACCTGAAGAGAATGCAAATAACAGGCTTGAGCACACACGTACAGATGGACACACAAATAATCTTTTTTTTTTTTTTCCTCTAAAAAGCACAAATACATGTGGCAGGAAAAAAGCAGCACTTCCTTTGAGAGCCTGTCAAAACTCGACAAATTCGACAGATGCAAAAAACAAAAACAAAGATGCTGATGGAGGAGATAGTGCACCTCCACCTGCCCCCCCCCCTCTCTTTCTCCCTCCCCACCTGTGCTGCCTCTCTCTGGCTGGCTACAGTGAGAATATTGAATGAAAGGCCTTTTCAATCCAGCCAGGCAGTCAGTCAGTCAGTCACCTGGGGAGGGGGGATTTGGATGGGGAGAGCAGCCTGGCTTCAGGCTTTGATCCCCGGGTGTTATGACAGAGCCTCAGGCTGAGAAATCTGGATAGGCTCCTCCACAGGCCTGTCTCTCCATCCTCTACTTCCACGGCAAGTCCTCCACTCCACACCTCATTTCAAACACATCCTCTGTATACTTACATCTATATATGTATGTCTTTTCCAGCACAGATATATCCTTGTGTTTGTGTCTGGTAGAAAACAAAAATATAACCTCTCTCCCTGAATCCAGTTCCCACGCTCGACTTGTGCGTGACTTTATTAGAGACAGACTTCTGATGAAAGAAACGCTTCATCTGTCATCTGTTTGCGAGCGCCCTACTTCCTCTATCCTGCAGGATTTATTCTGTGTGTGTGTGTGTTTACTGACGCGTATCAGGTCGGGTTTACCTGCGCGGGGTCGACGTCGTTCAGCATCACTATAGATGTGCAGTGGTAGTCCAGCACCAGCCTCCAGAAATCCTTCACCGTGTTCGGAAGCGGGTGCTGGGTCACGATGAAGGCCGACGGCTGCTTGTAGCTCTGCAGGAAGACGGAAAGAAAACTAAATACTCCTCATGCATAAAGAAGCAACACATCCCCGAGAATAAACCAACAAGCACCTTAAAATAAGCTCCTGCCTTTGACCTGCTCCACACTTCTGAGTTGTTTTCTAATGGAGAATCTGTGTAGAGGTGGGGGGGAATAATAGGGCACTGCACTTTTAATGTGGTTCCTGGCTCCCAGAGAAAGCTCCGGCTTGGAAAGAGCAGATCCTGCACCTGAAAGGTCAGCTGCTCAGTCCAGACAGGAGCCAAAAAGTCCATCACTGGGGGCCGCAGCTCTGTCAAGGTGATCTTTGTGTGGAATAAATTTAAGCCTTGGAGACGCTGGCTGTTTTTAGCTTTTTGCATTCTTGTGACAACTGGTCGACATCGTTACTTAATTCCAGTGAGTCTACAAGAAAATCCCCTTTTAAAAGAGACGACATTTGAACGTTTTTATCAATGTAGATTGAATATCCAAACACCATTTGATTGGCTAGAGTTAGACCAGGGACAACGTGTCAATAAACCAAGCTCATCCTACAATATTCGCCATCCATGTAACCAACAACTAATGGGTTGTAGTTGTTCTTAAACCTTTGAAACATGTGACATCAGCTCCTCTTCAGGTGAGTTTGACTTATGGGACTTTTGATAAGGCCATTTTAAAACACTAAAAATCAGGACGTATACTTGGACTTAGTTCAAACATTTGGAATGTAGTGTAAACAGTCACTTATGCAAAATAACAGTTAAGAGACTTAAGTGTTTTTCTAGTTGAACTAAAGGGGGGGCCCTCATTTCCTTGCGGCAAATGCTGGATGTTGGAATACTGAGCACAACATTTCAGCATTAAGCACTTACTTGAAACGCATGCTTGACCTTAAAATGCTGAGCCACAACCCTTACCCTTACCTTGACATCTGAAAAATGCTGATCTCATTGAAGAGGTTTAAGTGTTTTTCAAGTTGAACTAGTGGGGGTGGGGGGGAGGGGGGCATTTCCTTTCAGCAAATGCTGGATGTTGGAATGCTGAGCACCACATCTCAACATCGAGCACTTACTTGCAACAAATGCTTGACCTTAAAATGCTAAGCCACAACCCTTACCCTTACCTTGACATATGAAAAATGCTGATCTCATTGAAGAGATTCAAGTGTTTTTCAAGTTGGACCAGAGGGGGGCCTGCATTTCCTTTCAGCAAATGCTGGATGTTGGAATGCTGAGCACCACATTTCAGCATTAAGCACTTACTTGCAACACATGCTTGACCTTAAAATGCTAAGCCACAACCCTTACCCTTACCTTGACATCTGAAAAATGCTGATCTGATTGAAGAGATTCAAGTGTTTTTCAAGTTGAACCAGAGGGGGGCCTGCATTTCCTTTCAGCAAATGCTGGATGTTGGAATGCTGAGCACCACATTTTAATGTCAAGCATTTACTTGCAACACATGCTTGACCTTAAAATGCTAAGCCACAACCCTTACCCTTACCTTGACATCTGAAAAATGCTGATCTCATTGAAGAGATTCAAGTGTTTTTCAAGTTGAACCAGAGGGGGGCCTGCATTTCCTTTCAGCAAATGCTGGATGTTGGAATGCTGAGCACCACATTTCAATGTCAAGCATTTACTTGCAACAAATGCTGAGCCACAACAGTGACCCTTACCTTAATATCTGAAAAATGCTGATCTCATTTAAAAGATTTAAGTGTTTTTCAAGTTGAACTAGTGGGGGGGTGGGGGGGGGGGGCATTCCCTTTCAGCAAATGCTGGATGTTGGAATGCTGAGCACCACATCTCAACATCAAGCACTTACTTGCAACAAATGCTTGACCTTGAAATGCTAAGCCACAACCCTTACCCTCACCTTGACATCTGAAAAATACTGATCTCATTGAAGAGATTTAAGTGTTTTTCAAGTTTAACAAGAGGGGGGGGGGTGCATTTCCTTTCAGCAAATGCTACATGTTGAAATGCTCAGCACCACATTTCAACACTCTCATGTTTCCTTGCAAGAAAAGCTCAATGATGAAATGCTTAGCCCCATTTCAACATCAAGGACTTTCTTGCAACAAATGCTTGAAATGCTAAGCCGCAACCCTTACCTTAACATCTGAAAAATGCTGATGCTCAGCATTTCAACATAATTAAAAGGACAGCCGTGAAAAAGTCATTTGGGATGACCAGAATTTGTCCAAAAATTAACAATTTTCTTTCGTATCGGTTCTTAAATAAGGCTTACGGATTTGCGGATAAAACTTACTTTTTGCAGTTTTTATATGGTTGCTTAAAAGTGGCTTGTACATCACAGTAGTTAAAAAAAACAGGTTTTTTTGCAAATATGAGTGAAACTTAATAACCTTCTGAGTGTTTCACTGGGTTCCTCAGATGTGCCACTTTGCTACTTTGAGCTAGGATTACGTACAGAGGCGGGTCTTTCACCTCTTTGCAAACAGCCACAGGGTGCCTGTCTGTTACAAAGTCAACAAAAAAATATCACCTACACATTGTGTGCTCATACAGAAATGTTATATTCAGACCCAAACTGTCTTAAACCAGGTAAAAATGTTGATTCTTGGAGTTAAAATCTGCATTTTTGAATGAGTGTGTATGTGGTTTCCTGTGTTTCTGCATCCAGCCTCTAGTGGACACACAGTGAACTGCAATTTTAACATTTTCACATTGAGTTCACAGTCTAAGACTTCAGGTTTTTGGCTTTGTTTGTTTTTATTTTCAGTTTTCTTTTTGTCAGAGAGCAGCTGTGTGTAGATTTTGTATCAGGAAACTTGGCTTTTGTTCTTTTCTATCACATTTTTTTAATTACCCTCCGTCTGTCTTTCATCCCTCTCTACATCCTGTGTCATCCTTCAGTCGTCAAATTAAAGTTCAAGGCTCAAGTCTCAAGATGTTTCTTCTGGATGTTTCCAGTCTTCTCACAAAATCATGAAAATAGAAATGTATTTTCTAAGAAGCAATTAATTCCCAGGTGTTGAAAAACATTTGTAAAGTCAAATTATCCGTCCTCTCGTGATGAATCCAGTTGGTGGGTGAGTCTGAAACAGCCACATTACCGCTCATTAGGCGTAATAGACTGAGCTGCTTTCAATTACCTCTGAAAGGCTAAATGAGCTGCTTTGACTCCACAGATTGGTGTTTGGCATGAAAAGCAACATGCGGGGAAGTTTCTACGACTGTAACGTCCTGCTTCCTGACTTAAAGAGCACTTAAAATAACGGGGATTTAATCTGCCAGGATTCAATTAAAGCTGGAATGTGTGATTCTGTGACTGTGGATGTGTTGGGAGTCTCACATCCATGAGCGCCGCGTTGATGTAGTTGGAGCTCTCGCCGTCGATGGTGATCAGGAACGGGAGGCAGCGGTCCGGAGGGAGGACGTCCATGCAGCGGTTCTTCTCGTGGTTCCTGGGGAGGAGCGCGATGCTGCAGTCCTCCACCCGCAGCGTGGGAGTCACCATGTTGAGAGTCTGTCAGGGCGAGAGCGGGATTAACACACAGGAAGGTAGACGCTGGGGTCTTGAGTGTGCTAATTACCTCCCAATATGGTAATTAACAATGCAATTCTTTAATCAGCTACATTAGCGATAGCTCTGACTCCCCTGGTGCGAATGTGATGAATCTTGCATTTCTGATTGGTCCACAGAAGGGGGGCTGCTATTACAGATTAAAGCGAGGTGACATATTTGCCACTGATTGGCCCAGAGGGGGGACTGCATCATTCATCAAGTCCACATCTTTAGCATTGTTTTGCATTTAAGGTAACACTTCATTTACATTGCAAAAAACTCAATATATATATTCTTCTGATTTCTAGTCAAAAAATCTCATCGCACTCAATATTCAACAGTTACATAAAGGGAAACATTTCAGTCGGAGGTTGTAACTTGTTTCTAGATAGATCATCTTGTTCAGAGAAATAGTTTTAAAAATATCTTAATTAAAGTCATTTCTCAGTTGAAATAAGCTCTTAATACTTGACATAAGGTTTTTAAGCTGCTGAGTTATCTGTTAAAGATAAATAGGTTTCTTTACAGGTCCATACATTTCATCCTAGTGAGGTAATATTTGGATAAAGTTTTTTTTTTTTTGGTCATAGTATTTTTTATTGAATTTTCATACATGAACCTCAAATACAACAAAAAGAAAAACACAGATAAAATAAGCAGAAGGAAACTAAACCTAACTAAATAATAATAATAAAATTTTAAAAAAAATTTAAAAAATAAAGAAATATAAGCAATCAAACACTGGGCAATTTGAAATAAATGAATGAATAAATTAAAATTAAAAAAAGAAAAAAAGGAAGTTGGAGAGAAAAAGAGCACAGAGATTACATAAATATGATAAAGTCTGTTTTTATTTTTTATTTTTTTAATTAAAACCAAAATTTGGGGCAATTCGGTAAAAAAATGGCAGGTAACGTCTTTAAATATTGTCAGAATTTTCGAGAGAATTTTCACTTTTTCTCTTGTCAGATTTTTTTTTGCATAATACAGGCAAAAATATTTTGTGTTATTATTTTCTACTGATTTGTAGAGTGTTTTTTCCCCCCCAGTGTATCATTATGTCAAGACGATGGCACTAACATTAACTTCACATGGGATTATTTTTTTTAGCATATTGAGAAACGATGTCTCATATGTTGTATTTGTATGAAGAAAAATACACTTGTTATTAATGAGAATACAATGATTTTAAGGTATTTCTGGGTTCATTAAGGTGAGCTATTGTACTTGTTTTATAACAGGGGTATCCAAACTAAGGCCCGGGGCCCAATTGTGGCCCGTCGTCTAATTTCATACAGCCCCCAGCTGTCATTTTGATATGTATTAATTTTGTAACTTAAATTAATTATGTTCTAATTGTGTACATTTACAGTTTCTGTCAGATGCTTGAAAAAAATCTAAATATATCTGGTGACGTCTCACAAAAATTTGGACTGTGCATAGGCCACTTGAAAAAGACTGAATTGAAGTTATGAAATGGTGAAGAAAAGACAAAAGTTGATGCATAAAATAGTTCAGAATGCAGGATCAGAAATATTTGGAGTTGAAAATGTTCTTGTAATTGTCTTATAAACAAACATTATAAATGCCAGATCCTGACCCTTTCATAAAATGAGATATTTTTCCCAGGTTGGGTTTTATCTCATAGGTCTAATTATTAACAGTGAAAGTAACAAATGAGTTTAGACACCCCTGTTTTAGAAAGTGCTGACATGCCAAATTTTCTTCTTCTGTTTGTAGATAATTTTACTGAGTTTAAGTAACATATCCCCAATTTTTTAAATACTTTTTTGTATTTTTTCCTTGTTTTCAAAGGCTGGCTTTTTGCAGTGTAGGACTCATAAACCCTCCTCACCCTGAACTCCTCCTTGATGGGGCTGGAGTTGGTCTGCGGGTCCAGGCGGTTCATGTCGTAGTACACCGAGCGGAGCTGACTGGCCGGGATCGTGGTGTCGCCGCAGAGACATGCTTCCAAAATGGCGTCGTGGATGAAGACATACTGCTCCTGCAAAAAACGGCATCCTCATTGCGGATCTGTTGCACTTCTTTGACCGAACACCACAGAAAACATTTTATTTTCACAGAGAAATCACAGGGAAGTGCTCCTGTGCTGTTTCTGCTTGGAGGATTCAATGACCTTTCCATGACTTTCCATGATTATTCTTCATCCCTGAGGCTGTTTCTGTGACTAATATTTGTCATTGTCTGTTTTTAAAGGTTACATTACATATTTTAGCATTTTTTTGATTTAGTTCTTTGACAAAACTCCAACATTTTAAAAGCTTTACATACTTCAGCAGGCGGATGGAATTATTCCTACATCTTCATGACCTTTCCAGGTTTTTAAACCCTCCACCCTGTCGTATCTCGTATCTTATTTTGTTGTCCAGACAAAGCCATGAAGAAAGCCGACGTCTTAACAACAGAGACAATCCTCCACCGTCCTCCACCTTCACTTCCTGCAGAGCGAATCTAGAAATCGCGACACATTTCCTCCTCCTCGCATCAGTCAGTCAAGCAGTCGACGTGTTGACACGGCTCCAGGCTTGATGCAAATCTTTTCTGAAGTGACATTTTCAGCTGACACTCCCTTGTCACTTTGGACCAGACTCGGCACGTGCGCACACAAACACACGCGCACACACTCACGCAGGGGTCACTGATTTACAGATTTGCAGAGGAACATGTGTTGCCATTTGCCGCAGAATGAGAAGTGTTGACCTGAGAGTTTGACTGGCTGGCGCCCGCCGCCGCACGCTCAGCATCGACGACACGCCGCTCAAGCCAGAATCCACAGATTGACAGATCTTATCAGAGCTCATAAACCATAAACAACAACAAGGATTTTCATTTCCGCGGACAGATTAAACCACGTTGGAGAGTTTAGTGTCTGGCCGAGAGCTGAGGAGCCGTGCCAGCGGGCCCCGAACACCTGCGAGGAAAAAACACACTCACACACACATACACACACACACACACACACAGACACTGTTTGAAGGTCACTGAACTTGAGGAGAGTGACTCAGGGTGAACAACATTTGGTCTCTAGTTACTCAAATCCCGATTCGGACGTCAACGATGAAGCATTTGCCCATTAAGTCCAATGACGCTTGTGATTTAAAGGGAATTACGGTGAAATGATGCATCCAACGAGACCGTGGACACCTCCAGATGGCCGGTGTTCAGGAAAGCGCAAAGTCCTTTGGTGGCTCACATCGGTATAAAGCTGCAGGATGTTTTCAGCCGTCAGTATGAGCGAAATATTCTCACTTACAAGCCTTTAAACCCTTTATTATCGCGTGTACTGGCACACTTGTTCTCAGCAACCCCGGGAAATAATTATGATGTACACTTTGGTAAAACAATCATTAGATGCAAAGGCATAAATGTAGATTAATAGAAACTGGATTGAAGTGATTTCGAGGTTTGAAGAAGCAGTGGAGAGCTCTTACCCTTCAGCAATCACATAGAGGTCAATTATTGTGGATGGTTTAGTTATTTAATGAAATATACCTCCACTGTTTTCAAGTGGCACTTGAAAATGACTGACAGTTAAAAATTGAGACTAATTATGCAGCGTTTTAAAAGATAATGGGTATCATCAGTCACTGGCAGGATGGTTAAAAACCTCTATCGACTGGATCGCTAATACACGTCAGGTGGTGATTTATTTAGGCGGAATATAATGCATGTTTTCCAACAGCGGCTCCTTTCTTTGTTATTAATTCCGAGCATTTGTTCTGGAGCAGCAGAGAAGTGGGGCTTATGGTGAGAATTAGCCGCAGATTTGTGATAATCCACATTTGATGGCAGCAGCCTGTCAAGCTGCTCCCTCACTCTCCCCGTCACTGAGGAGGATCCGCGGCTGGAAGTTCGCTGTTTTTTTTTTTTTTTTGAGGTGGAAGCGGGGTTTACTGACCTCGGTTTGCACCATGTTGACTCTCCGTGAACGCAGCTCCCTCACGCAGTTGTAGATGTCCACCACGCCCTCTCTCTCCGCCATGTCCAGCATGATGTCGATGACGATGAAGCAGCCCGTCCGTCCAGCTCCGGCACTGAAGAAAAACCCCAAACATCATCGTTTCATTAGGAACGTTTGGTTTCATTTCCCCTTCCATCACCCAAATGGCACATTAAAGGGTTAATCCCACAAAAATTGGACACAAAATTCTTAACGTTGACCTCTCTGAACATTCAATCATGGCTTTAACACAGCTTCATCTGTCGTCTCGCTCATCCATTTTTTCATTTCTCTTCTTGTGTGACTCTTACATTCCCCTCGGTGCGTTTTATCGAGCAAGAAACTAATTCTGGGAACTTCTGCACACACAACCGAAAGAAAAACTATAGAAAAATATCACTTAAGGTGAAGAGTTTCCTTCTGTCCTTCAACAACACTAGAGGGTTGAAAGTGGAATTCCAAAGTATTTCAATAAGTGCCTTAAAAAGTTACATGGACTGTAACTTTAGAGATTCCTGCTGAGAACATTTTTAGTCTGCTTGAGTTCAATGAAAGCAAGTGAATAATTGAAAAGTTTCCTTTAAAAAATCAGAATAATGTTTTTACAAAAGCACTGCACTTTTAGTTTCCAATTTATTCTACATTCACCTAATAGGAACTACTTTTTATGAAAAGTTCAATTAAAATTAAAATACATCAAAAAAGTAGTGCGCATGCCAAAGTTCCCATTGAGGAGCCAAAACAAACTCTACAGTGCCTTTTTAGGAATCAGAGCGCATTAGGAAGTTGCTTGGAAACCAAAAGTGGACTACAGTGCTCACTTGAGAGTGAAAAAAATGCTCTGAAGTGCCTTTTTGGGATCCAAAACACACGTGTCCTCTGCCAAAACACACACCAAAGTGTATCTTGGAAGACAAAAAAAACAGAACAAAAAGAAAACACCCTACATTTCTCTCTTGGGAGTCAAAACACATATTTAAGATATTCTTTTGGGAGAACAAGTGAAATAAGTGTCCTGTTGGGAGCCAAAACATGAGCTGAAGTGAACTCTCGGGAGCCAAAACACACACTTGAGTGTATATTGAGGAGGAAAATTATGAGCTCCCTTTTGGGATTCAGAACACACTGTGTCCTCTAAGAGCCAAAACATGCGCTTCAGTGCCTCTGTGGAGCGATAGAAAAAAAAATACAGCGCCTTCTTGGGAGCCAAAACACACACCAAAGTGTATCTTGGAAGACAAAAAAAATAAAAAAATAAAAAATAAAAAACGAAGAAAACACCTTACATTGCTTTCTTGAGAGCCGAAACACATATTTAAGTGACTCTTTTGGGAGAAAAAGTGAAATAAGTGTCCTATTGGGAGCCAAAGCATGAGCTGAAGTGCACTCTTGGGAGCCAAAATAGAAGCTAAAGAACCCTCTTGGAAAACAAAAAAACTAACTCCACTGCTCTCTTGGGAGCCAAAACACACACTTGAGTGTATATTGAAGAGAAAAATTATGAGTGGCCATTTGGGATTCAGAACACACAGTGTCTTCTTATAGCCAATACAAGCATTTCAGTGCCTCTGTGGAGCAAAAAAACAAACCAAAAAAAGCGCCTTCTTGGGAGCCAAAACACACACAAAAGTGTATCAAAGAAAACACCCTACATTGCTTTTTTGGGAGCCAAAACACATATTAAAGTGACTCTTTGGGGACAAAATGTGAAATAAGTGTCCTATTGGGAGCCAAAATAGAGACTAAAGAACCCTCTTGGAAAAAACAAAAAAGAAACTGAAAACAAAAACAAACAAACACCGACTTAAACTTTTAAAAACAACAAACAAACACACACTTAAGTGTACATTGAGGAAAAAAACCTAGTGAGTGCCCCCTGGGATTCAGAACACTAGCTGAAGTGCACTCTTGGGAGCCAAAACACACACTAAAATGTATCTTGGGGGAAAAAAAGCACAATGAGTGCCCTTTTGAGATTCACACACAAGCTAAACTGCCTCTTGGGAGCCAAAACACACACTTAAGTACACTCTTTGAGGACAAAAAAACCCCACCAAGCTGTGGTGCTCTCTTAGGAGCCAAAACATATACTGAAGTGTGCTCTTGGGAGCCAAACACACACTTATCTTGCAGGACAAAAAGCACAGAGCCTTTTGGGAGCCAAAACATGTGCTTCAGTGCTTCTGTGGAGCAAAAACAAGCTATAGAGTCTCCATGGGATCCAAAACAGACAATGGGGTACGCTCCTGTAAGCCACTCTTAAGTGCATCTTTGGGGACAGAGAGCATGAGAAGTGCCCTCTTGGGAAACAAAAAAACAAGCCACAGTGCCCTCTTGGGAGCCAAAAAGCCTTTTTTACTTTTTGCCCCTACCCTTCTAAAAGTCTCTACACGCCACTGTTTAGAGTTTCTGTTCACCAGCTTCAAAGAGGACAAGAGCTTCAACCCTAACAACCACAGCAGAGCAGGTGAGAGCAACTTTGGGTCACTGTTGCTACAAAGACTCTTAAACCATGAGTGGTTGTCATGATCTTGTTAGGAGTACACAAAAACCTACTGGTGGTGTAAAAAAAACATGCTTGTTATGTTTTTTGACGAATAATGTCTTTAAATAACAAACTAAAGAAGACTGACTGATTTTCTTTAACTAACTTTAAGGAATTCTGGCATCAAAACAAGACAGTTTTCTGGACTTTTCAGGAGAATGTGGCTCATATTGAGTCAAAATATGGAGATTTATAGTTAAAAAATAAGCTGTGAATACAAGTTTTTGTAGTGTGGGCTTCAAAACACAACTTATTGAGGTTTCAGAGACTACATTTTTGGTTCTTTCTATCATGTTTTGTCCATCAAATGACTTTGTAAACATATTTTAAAGGCACTTAATAAATGAGGCTGTTAATACTGGTATTATTCGGTTGTAGTAATGTTGGTGTACTTCATCTACAAACTGCAGAGTAAACTATGAGCTTTGAAGGACAGAAAGTCCGCAGAGTAAAGAGAAACTGAAGAAAAGAAACCGTCGTTCTCACTGACCTGCAGTGAACCACCATGGGCCCGGCGTTTGTCAGCGTCTTGGACTTGACTCTCCTAATAAACCCCAGCAGACCCGTGGCGTGATAGGGCACGCCGTGGTCCGGCCAACCCGTGAAGTGAAACTGTCGGATCTCCCGGATCTCGTGAGCCCCTCTCTGAGGATCAGAGTCATCACGTTAGACACACAGAGCGAAGGACGGTCGGGGATGTGGTGTGAAGATACAGTGTGAGAGGTCTTTAAAGAGCAAACACAGAGCGGGATTGAACACAAACACACACTTCATGAGAGGAAGAGATGAGCGAAGTTTCATCATCCTTCAGCAAACAGGAGGTTCAGGGCTGAGGTGGAGGTATTTCTGTACGGCACTTTCCTGTCCGTCTGTATATCACATCTATAATCTGAATCTCTTACACAAACAGCAGGATTTACAGAGTGTTATACTGGAGTTTAAGAGACTTATAAACGAGATTACTGTGTTAATTTTGGCTTATCTTCAGTCACAGTTGGACAGTTATAATGTGACTGTAAGCTGAGTTAGTCATAATGAAGGATGTCGATGAATCACCAGAGAAAAACTCATAACTCTTTAATCATGTTTGTTTTTGTTTTTCTTCTTTTAAAGAGGCAAAAACTGCTGCTGACCAAATAATCTGGAGTCTAATGTCACATAAATCTCTAACCAATAATCCGTTTTTTTTTAATCACATTTAGCATCTGCTGCATGGCTTTAATAGGTTAGAATGAAGACACTTAAAAGCTTCTGTGAGGAACTTTCTGTTTATGTTGATTTTAGTGCCCCCCTGTGGAAGTAAGTACGTGGTTTGGAATTATTGACTGATTTCTGAGACAAACTGTCTTAAAAAACTCCACCAGATCCCATCTGAAACCACTTCACTGAAGCAAAAAATGAAAATAAGCTACTTCAGTGGGATGATTTTCTTTTTTTTGTGTCCCTGGTTTATAAACTCACTCATTTTTCCCATAGACTGTATCTAGAATGGAAGCTGCCTTGCTCAGTTTGGAGTGTGGTCGCCTCAAAAACTGCTCCCCCTGGTGGCTAGCTGCAGGAAAGTCAACAACTCCGACTCCTCAATTCGTTTGAATGGGACTGTTGTTAAACTTTAAGAAAGAAATTCACCTCATAAAAAATGTTTTTCATATCCATATGCTGGGAATTATTGGACTGCAGTGGGTTCAAGTCCTCTTTTTTCCCAAAAAGTTTCTTTTTCATTAGTTATTGGACGTTAAATGAAGAGATTTTGTGTTATGCTTCACAATGATTGACAGCTGCTGTTCCCAAGTACCGCAATTTCTGGACCATCAGTTGCTGCTTTTTTAACATGCTTTAAACCCTGAAGCTACAACAATGATGCGGCTAATTTATGGATATTTAAGGGCTAACGAGCAACATGCTACCAATATATTTAGGCCCTGTTTACACAACAATGTTTTGCCTGAAAACACGGGGAAAAAAAGCAGGGAAAAAAATTGGTGAAACAGAAAAATTCTACTCTGGAGGTTGTTTTCAAAAGTTTCCATCTCAGGTCTGGTGACAATCCTTGGAGTAAACTTGTGTTGTTCTGATTGGCTGTTGGTTTATTGGGTTGATTACATCCATTTCTTTCAGAGATAGAAATGGACAGACAGCTTTTATTTTTGGAATATTTAGTTTATCTTGAATTTTCCCTTTAGGTGAACGTTTTCTGCGATGAATAAAGAAAGTATTTTTATCTTCTACACTGCAAAAACTGAAATCTAAGCAAGTCATTATGTCTTATTTTTAGTACAATTTGTCTTACTATTCTTGATTTGAGCCACATTTACTAGACAAGGTCATAAAAATATCTCATTTCAAGTTTTTTTAAGACAAAAATGAGGCATCAATTGCTTGTAACAAGTAAAAAAAAAAATCCGCCAATGGGATAAGATAAAAGATTCTTGTTTTAAAACATCTTTTTAATTTCAAGAAACTTCCCAGGTGAATTCGTCTTATCCCATTGGTCGATTTTTTTGACTTGTTACAAGCAATTTACACCTCATTTTTGTCTTAAAAAAACTTGAAATAAGACATTTCTATGACCCGGTCTGGTGAATGTGGCTCAAATTAAGAACAATAAGACAATTTTTACGACAAATAAGACATAATGACTTGCTTAGATTTCAGTTTTTGCAGTGTATTATCTGACTCCTACTCTCTCACAGAGGTTAAAGAGGTCACACACTGTTTGATTCATAATCAGGTCAAATATCTTCACAGGAGCTGTAAGGAAAACTTGACAAGTCAACATAACTTCAATGAGTTATGTTGCCTGATGAGTTGCTCTACTGGGAAACATTTACCCTTAGACTTTTAATTTTCAAAAAACAGCAGAGAAACTTTGCGACGTGACTCTCTCCTGAACCGCTGTATAAGTGCTCTCCAGCTGCTTATGAGTGAAGCACGTCACCCAGAGCTCCTCCATTCAGACTGTTCAGAGACCGGAGGTTGAGGTCTAGTATCCGCTATGGGTCCCTCAGATGAGTGAGTGCCGGCGAACGCTGAAAGAGTGCTGATTCAAATCTTTTAGGGGTCAACAGAGGTTAAAAAGTTTACCTTCTCCACGGCGAAGGTCCGGATGACGTACTCGGAGAGCAGCTCAGTCTCTATCAGCGTCACCTTGATGTCTCTGTAGATCTCAGTGTCATCCGGCCAGTACTTACAGCACTTCACCTGCGAGTGACAAAGACAAGCGTTTCATAACACCATCAACACACACACACATACACATGGTGCTTTGTTTCACTGTACACGCTCGTAAAATGATCTGAATGCCTGCCAGGTTGTCTTTTTTTCAATAAAAATAATCACCACCTGATATTTCAGCATGTGAACCCTTTCTTTCGAGTTAAAATGAGAATCTCTTCGTATTAGTTTTGGACCCCCGGTCAAGAATCTGCTGCAAATGGGAATCTTATGTATCGACAGAGAGCTCATTCTCACATTATTGCTTTTTCATTCTGGTGTCGATAAAGCGAAAATGAGTCTAAAGGTGGACTCTGCAGAGGAGAAAAAGGCACGGACTGGGTGTGGGATTCGTCTGCTTGCAAATTTTAGCTACCAGCACAAAAGAGCAAAAGAGAAAACATTAAGAAAAGACAGAACTTCAATTTGATAAGGAGATAAAATGACAATCCAATAATGATCTGAAATAATAAACCCTCAGCTGTTTGAAAGAGATTTCCCTACAGAAATCTAAAACACCCCACTGGAAATATTACTTGTATTAGGTATCATAAGAGTGTAAAATTACCCCTCCTCCTCTTTTCCCTCCTCCTCCTTCCCCCCTGTTCAATTAAACTGTTGATACTGAGGGAGTACGGTTGTAATAGAGATTGAGATCATGGAGGTATATCAGAGAATGATCATTTTTGATGAGGGATAAATGCGACATCAGCCACAACCAGATTCAATTTCCATTTCTGGAGTCTGTGCACTGATTAGGAATGAAATGAGATTTTGGTTTGTGGAGTGGCAAAGACAGAGGGCGACTTTCAGGTCCCTCTCTCCCCAACACCCCTGATGACTAATCCCCGATGACAATCACAAATCCACCGTCCGCTCCCAGCCAGATTGAATTAGGCAAAAGCCATTACCTTATTAGATCTCTCCGAATCAGGCGCCTGGTTTGAGGGAATTAGCCTTTGGGCTAAATTATGCCGGCGTACACACAGATGTTCTTTTTTTTTGTGCAGGTGGAGGTAGAGAGTAAGGCACATGCAGCACCACCTCACCTTCCAAAGCAAATCTCTCATACATCAAAGCACGCCGAGCGCCGCCCCGGTGTGTGAGACCAGCGGGACGGAGGCTGTGTGTGCGTGTGCCAGGATTTCCCAGAGTTCATCAGCAACTGTGCCGAGCAGATGGCCCGCTGTGATATGGCGGAGCGGTTTTATGGAGGCCCTCTGCGGAGCCACCGTCACTGTGACCAACTGTGCCTACCGCCCGCCATTGGACAAGGATCATATAACAGACGGTTTGGGGGCCCGGCTCCTCGGAGGATGGCCCCGCAGCTAAGCAGGTGTGGAAAAGGTGCGGGGCGGGGCGGAGGAACGGCCTAATGAGGTACCCAGAGATGAGCCCATGAATCATTATCAGCTCTGCTACATTTAAGCCGCACCAAAATATGCACATCAGCAAAATCAAGGTGTGCCTGCATTTGAGGGCTTTCAGCGAGGTTGTGTTTGAAATTCTTGGGAGGAAAATCCCCCGGCAGTCGAAGCATTACACCGAACGTAAAGACCTTCATTTTCTCTTGATTATAACCTAACCAGGAGGAACTACAGCACGAGTTAAGTGGAACAAATTAGGACTGGAGTAGGGCTCCGGGTTTTTTCCCCTCATGATGGCGAGAACAAAAAGAAAGTCAAGGCTCGACTGTTAAGAGTGAACATTATGAACCGTCCTCACCACTCAATAACAGTCCCCTTTTCGTCCAATGAGGACAACATTAAGAGGTGTTTCTGCTCCGAGGAGCCCGCCAGGAGCCGGCGGCTACAGCGCGCTATAATCTCCTGTTATAGAGCCGCTCACATGAAACAGTAGTCAGTTGCCTGGATGCCTCTCTGGTAATGAAGGCCATCAATCAGTCTCTTCTCACTTCTCTCTGATCAGATAGATGGAAAAAGAGCTGCAGGCACGAGTCACACACCTCACTGAGCGAGTACACACACACAGGAACATCTGGGCGCCAACGTTCAAAGTCACAGAAGAAGAAGAAGAAGAAGAGAGATAGAGAGAGGGAGGGAGAGGTGGCTCCGTTTGCCTTCAGATACAATCAGGCTGTCAGCCGACTGGGGGCAAGGTAATCTTATTTAAGATCTGTGCTTTGATTGAACATGTAATTAATACCCACCCTGCCCACTTCCACTAGGTTGGTCACCATGACGATGGCTGCCGTGTTCTCCTGCCAGACCATCCTCCAGAAGTCGAAGACCGTCTCCTGCATGGGGCCTGAGACCAAGAAAGAGAGAGAGACAGAGAGAGAAAAAGGGATGTAACTTTGAGTCATGTGCACCAATCAGAGAGCAGGACACATTTTATTCGTCTACATTTCAAAAATCATGTCACTCGAGGAATAGCAGCTATTTAGCACTTCTGTGTTGTCTCATTTTTTCTGATCGGAGGTTGCCGCTTGTTACACGCTAATAGATCACAGGTGAGGATAGTTACCTTTAGTAGACATTTAAACACATTGGTGTTAACTTGTGTTCATGTTATCAGGCCAAAATCACCAGGGGATGTAAACTTTTGATCAGGGTCATTTTGAAAGTTTCTGTTGTCATTATGATTTAAGAAGAGTAAACACAGTTGTTTGACAATAAATGGCTCCACCCAAACACTAACCAGGAGTGAAAAACAAGTTTTTGTGTTATTGTTCATATTACTTGAGTTACGGTAATGGCACGTAATGGGACGATGGCACTCTGATTAGTTTTTTTAGAGTTAAAAAATAGGATACTGACTCTAAATAGAGTTCCTTGGTTTGTGGAGTTTGCCCAAAGTGGACACCTTGGGTACTGCTGTTTTTCTCACTTCTGCACTGTCTCTGGTTTTTAACACTAAAAGTTGTAGTGTGGTGTCATCCTGCTCTCAATACAAATTCCAATACGTACTTCCTTTAAAACGTGCATCATGACTGGAAAACTTGTATGTTTCATCAATGCATGTAACGTTTGAGGAAATGAGATCTCCTCAACAAGTCCTGCTCCCTCTGGTCTGTTTTTTAATATCCGATGTAAAAGTCATTAATATGCTGCTACAGTACCCGCACTCCACCGGGAGGACTTTCCAGAAGATTTCAAACCTGCCTGCAGGAATTTGCCCCCATTCAGCCGTGAAATCATTAATGAGGTCGGCCACTGATGTCGGCCGATAAGACCTGACTCGCAGCTGGTGTTCCAGTTCATCCCGAAGGTGTCGGTCTGGGTTAAGTCAGGACTCAGTGCAGGGGAGTCAAGTTTCTCAATGTGAGGTTATAATTTCTTTATGCAGTGAGCTGTGTGGATGTTCTCAAAGTGTTGTTGGAGGTAAACTCGAGTCAGTAGAGATGCAGTCTTCTGAACACGGTTAAATTACAAGATTGCTGCACAGTTTTTAAAACAGGTTTAAGCCTTTTATGAACTAAACAAAGAAACATTAGTATGATTGTTGCATAGCAGAACTAGAGGCAATAAACAGATTCTCACATCATGCAAAAAGCTTTTTTTAGACTAGTCATTACCTTTATTTTCATCATAAAGCGCAAATTCCTTGAACTTGCTTTTTCCCCGTCTTCAACCTTTCTCTCCTGCTTCACATTTTGCAAATGTACTCCAGTTAATAAATTTAAAGAGGGAGTATTCTGCTTTCCCACGTTGTAGAAATGGATTTAAAGTAACACCCTTTTCCACTGACCCATCTTAGCCCTACTCTACTCGCCTCTACTCGGTTTGTGTTGCGTTTCAACAAGCGCGGTACTACACGTCAGACGCCAGTTTTTAGTACCTACTCTACCCTGGTTCCAAGCGAGCTGAGCCGATACTAAAAGGTGACGTGGACGGACTGCTGGCCACTCATTGGTCAGAGAATGTCGTCTCCGAATCTTCACTTTCTGACTGTGCACCAGGCCTCAAAATCAAAAATTAAAGCAATCTCACTGGATCCAGGGAAGAGTTAATGTCAGGAAGCAGCTCCTTCATTTTCCTCTGCGTGTTGTTTACCTCCGTTGTCATGACGCCCAACATCGAGCCGCTGTATTACTTTAATGAAATCATTTGAAAGCTTTTGTTTCTTTAAGGACCACGGTGGCATATGTATTAGTACAAAATTATGTTTGTGTCGCGTTATAGATGACACGCATACACTTTTGCGCAGCACTTTAGCGCAGCTGTGTTATAAGATTCACGCCCACCGTGAGTCTGTAGTTGGGCTAGTGGTTACCTCCACTAGCCCAAGTAGAGTCGAGTCAAGTTGGGCTTGAATTGTATAGTAGAAAAGCGCCATTAAATGTTTGAACTAAATGTGTGCAGAGTTTGAATCTGTACATATTCATTTGTTGAAGAAAGCCCTGAATCTGTAAACTGATCAAAATTGTCCTCTGTAAAATTAGGACGAGATCTCCACAAGACTTGGTTTGTGACACGTAGGGGAAGCGGGCCTAAAACACAGAAGCCTGCCCATAGCTCCTGTATATGGATTTTAGTTGAACAAATTTATGACTACAAATTTTGAAAGCAGTCAAAATGCTGTTGTGTTTCGAGCGTTGAGTGTTTTTGGTTGGACACAGCCCTCTGATATCCCCCACTATCGTTTCTAATGATTGTTGAGAAGAGTGGTTGCTGTAATTTTATGTCATGGATTATTAGTCATGTCAAATCTTAAAGCAGAGAAGTATATCATGCCTTTGCACGGTTTACTTGCAGTCACACCATTAGCTACTACCTGAAGGGCAATTTGAAGACCCAAAAAGCACTATACTCCCTATTTAAAGCAAACTACAGAATTTAGATATGTTTTGCTTAATTTAGTCAAAGTGGCATCCAAATATAAAATCTCAAACAAGTGAAATCAGACTTTTTGAAACTTTTAAAAGGACCTGTAAGGGCGCTGAACACAAGAGATACTTTATGCCCTCTTAACAGTTTTCAAAAGCCATTTTTGTCTACTTCTGTCAGTCCAGCATTGTTTATTTCAACCCACTGACTTGAATACAAACCAAAGCATGCATTATTTACTGCACTGTTTATGTTTATGCTGTAGTAGAGAAGTATTATGATCATAAAGATCCTGTAGCTGTGAGCACAGCCAGACAAAGAATCCACTCTCAATAAAAACACAGGGGATTTGAAGGTATTACAGTCCTAGAGCAACAATGCAGTTTATGGAGCACTTCCCTCTGCATCTTCACTCCTTGTTCTGAGCGTTATAAAACGCTGCAAATCTGATTTATTTATAGTGCTTTCTGCTACAGAGTCGTTGCAAAGTGCTTACTCTACAGCAGAGGGCCTCGATACAAATGGAAACAAGAGGTCCGAATAAATCACAAAGCTAAAGTGTGTGTGCGTGATTCTGAAAGTGTGTGTGTGTGTGTGTCAAAGCTCAAAGTAATTACCACCAAACCTCATCTGCTCAACACCAACCTCTCCACCGAACCAGACCCACACGTGTCTGCTGAACATCGGAATAAATGAGCAGCGAGCCACCGAATGCCTCCAATACTTAAAACTCCACTGAGCAATAATTGTGAATTGATAGGAATTTAATTATTATTCTGTTTAATTAAAATTATTAATATTAGTTTTAATCAAGCACCAAGTGGAAAAAAAAATTACTTCTGACAAATTAATTAGTGAATGCAAATCTCTGCAGTTGTGCATCCTCCTGCGTTGGCCTGAATTACCTGGGGACAAGTTGAATTATGCAGACGCACACGAGAGACACGGGGCTGAGAGACAACACGACGCTGGAGTGTGAGAGGTTATCTTCATTATTTATGGGAATTAGGAGACATTCAGGCTCCTAAATGTTACTTAGCTTTCAGATAAAATCACATCAGCGTCTTCAAGTTTGGATTGGATGATGTGTTTACGTGTCATTTATTAGTATCATTCAGCTGAAAAGCAGGATGATAAAAGTTTGATGTTTTTAACTCTGACATCTTATCTGAAACTGCATGGAGCATATCAATCTAAAAAATAAAACACAAGACGTTTAAAGTGATGTGACTGTACTTACATCTTATGTCAGGGTCTGTGACATTTCCCTCTGTTAAATATTGTCGTATCTCATGGCATATTGCTGCTGAGCGTCAACTGATAGGTCAAAGCCCTTAAGATCAGAAACACAAAACTTCTATGTTTTGCCTGATACCAAAGCAACAGCGCTTCATTTGGGACAGGAAGTCATTACTGAAAGCACAAAAAACATCCAACGGACTTTCAAAATAAAATAAACTGCATCCATAAACTGACATAATAAGCACATAGATTCATGATTCCAGCTTTTCCAGTTTTGGGTTGGATTTAATTCTGTGGTTTGCGGTGATAAACTTTACCAAAGAGGTGCGAAAATGAAGCATCACACTTGTTTTTGTTGACAGTGATGAACAGTAAAAAGTTAACAGAAATATGTCATGAGCTTATTAATTCCATTTAACTTAATCTAGCTAGTTTTGATGTAAAAGTCATCTAATATATTATTTTACATGCTCTCTTGCATGAGTCCCCCTCAACTCAAGTGCACATAACACAGCACGCAAAAATCCGAGACTGCCCTGAATTCAACTCTGACAGTGCGAGACTACAAATGTAAACATTAAAGACTAATAACAATCTCACGTTTTTCATCCTTTCATTGAAATGTTTATTTTCCAAAAACTGGATGACAACTAAAACAGGAAAGTAAAGGAATCAATCCTGTGAGGTTCAGCAGAAAGATGGGACAAACGTCTGTCACCGACTGTGCTGTACAGCTACCGTGAGGCAGGATGGGAAACCAAGTATCTAAATCGCAGGATCTGCGTCCCACTCTCTCCTCAGTGCATTTTGGACGCTCTCTCTGTCTTCGTGGATATTTATTTGTTCTTTTCAACTCCAGAAACAGTGGAACAGACTTTTCTCTGCTAGTCAAGAACGCTACATGTTGTTTTCTTACAGGATGTTTTCGGTATCGAAAACCGGCTCCTGTTGGGAATCGATAAGAAATGGTTCAATCCATCAATATCATTAGGTTCCTTTTTATTGATTCTTTACGCCACAGCAGACTGACCTTACATCCTCTGTTCTACTCCAGTTAGCTTCGCTAAGCTGCTACAGAACAGATTCCCAAGAAAACTCTGATTCAGGATTTTCTGCTTTAAGTTTTACTTAAGCTACTGAACGCACAAAGAAACGTACAATACTGTCTCAAAAAAGATTCATATTAATACATTTCACATGTTATACATCTACTGTTGTACCAAAAATGACATAGTACACATAGCGCAAGCTCGATGCTAGCAAGATATGGGAAGTCCCATTGACATGCTAGTGGTTAGCATACATCGATACATATATATAGCTTCGGTTTCAAAACAGAATTTCAACTTTCATCACAGACACTTCACATTCCTTTTTTAGAACACCACAAAGAACTCTAAAGGTCCAAATACTAACAGGCAGATGTTTTCCAACCGAAAGAAAAGAAAAGTTGTTTTCAGTTTCTTCTTCTTCTGTCATTTAAAGGCAGATCACAAAGAACGTTCAGGTCCATACCGCCACCTACTGTACAAGAGTGTGCAACATCATGTCCCCACCTTTAGATTCTGCTTATCATTTTTCTCTTAGAAAGCTGAAAAGTGTTTTCCTCACGTCTGATCTTTCATCAGTGAACAACATAAAACAAAATAATACATTATGTCATGTGGTGTGTGATTTTTTTTTTAACTTATTCTGATTTATTCATGTCTTGAGATATCCATATCCAGTGACCAATTTAAGACTTATTGATTTATACGCGTAATAAAATGTTGCTGACAAAGAAAACCTGTAAAACCTACTTTAGGAATCAAAAAGAGAATCAATAGGGAATCGGATCCATAGGCAGAATCAATATGGGTATCCATATCGATAACATCTTATCAATACCCATCCCTAGTAAATCCTGTGCATAAATGTACACATGTTTCGCAGTTCAAATATTTTTCTTTACGTTCTAGTGTAAAATATTTCTTAATTGCTGATATGTATGCGATGGAGTTGCTGATGCTAAGCTAACAGACTGCTGTATCCCTGTACGGTCGCCGTAGGTTGCTGTAGAGCAAATGTTGCTGTAAAGTGTCTGGTTGTGTGGCTGTTGTTCTACATCAAAGAAACTTATTCTATCGTTTCTCAAACTAAATGAGGTTGGAAAAACTCAGAGCGCTCGGTTATACTGATGCAACTTTTGTTCAATGACGTCTAACGTAAATGATCAGTTGTGACCTCAGGCTCAAATGCTGATCACAAAATTCGGCCTTGGGACATAGTTTTAACTTTTCAGAATCAAATATTCAGTTGTGTAATACTTAACGCAGTTTCGAACCAGTACCTCAACTTTTTTTAATTTTGTGCTGCTAAATCCAATTTAAAGGAGCTTTATTTTTATTCATGTCTTTATGTGAATAATTAAACTCCTCTACTGGTTTGAAGTAAAAGACTCAGACCTTGTTAGCATGCATGGCACAGAATGACATATTCCCAGTTTGAAAGCAGCTTTCTCTGTTGTCATCCTTGTCTATGTCTCTATCACATCAAAGTGAAATCAAATGAAGCATCTTCAAAAATAATAAAATAAAGCTTTTATAGCATATTAACTGTAGACAATGCTCTGATAACTTATAGGAGAAGCTATTAGACACCAGTTGGCGCAGCTCCAGCATCCTCTTCTGTTATTGTTGTGTTTGTTTGCTTCCATCTTCAGCAACAACTTAATTTCCCTCAGGGCATCAGCAAAGTGTCATCACCATTTTAATCACTTGATTGATCAAGCCATGTTTCATTTGCTGTCTGCAGTTCCCAAACACTTCCTGACAGTCTGTGTCTCTCCGGCGCCGCGTCTTCATGTGAAGTCGTTTAAATCGCGTACATTTTCTCAGCAGCTCTGCAATAAATTTTAAGGAGACTTCATCGCAACAAAAAAGATAAATGATTCAACATGAACCATCATCTCCAAACTCATGTTTCTGTTGCCAGCCTGCTCATGTTTCTCTCTTTGGAAAACAACCACTTTGCAGAGTATTATGCTTTCATTTGTGAAAAATTCAGATTTAAACTTTCGCTGACTTCTTTCCATCCCAGTTGGATGTCTGAAAATTAAGGAGGAAGCTCGGGGTTCTTTGGTCTGTATTTCCACATTCCCGCTGCAGTGCATGAGGTGTGTGTCTGGGTTTTAACTGCAGGACCTCAATCTCCAATTCCAGTCACTTCCAGTCTTTCCAATAACAACCCAACCTGATTGAACCGCCCACTCTGCTACCTCCCACGCTCATCCCCGAGGGAGGATACACACTGCTGAGAAGTTTAGGAGAGGGAGACGGAGAAGCAGGACAGCTGGTGTGTAGGACTTCAGTAACACAATAACACTTGGCATTATATGGTAAATCATCCAATGGGAGGCTCCTGCCAAGCTTCAGCAAGCCAATTTATGTCTCCATATGCAGGCCGAGACGGAGGATAGGTGAGGAGGAGATGCTGGGCCAAGCTGAACTCGATGACAGTAATAAAGGAAGTGAGAGAGGCTCTTGATGAATAGGTGTATAAGAACAAAAAGATCTCAGCTTGGACAATTTCACAGCTTTAAATTGGAAGAGGCGGAGAGTTTCACTAGTTGTGCAGAACTTTTTGTGACTGATAGGGAAAAAACTGAATATTTTCAAGGCTGAGTTTTTTCAGTTTCTACCAATCATCATTGAAAAGGAGTCTGATTTAGAGTTTTTTTCTGAAAAACCAAAGCTGTGTCTGAGCTGTAAGCCGCCACTGACCACTTCGGATATTTAATAGCTGATGAGAAAAGTCAAGGTCGTCAAAATATTAAACTTTAATACTACTCAACAGACCCTTTCACTACTTACGTCATCACAAAGATGGGTTTTGGTGGTGTTTAGCTCCATTCAGTCAGACAAGTTCGGGTCTTTAAGCTCTGAAATCAAACTGTAAGCAACATAAAAATATTAAGTTGTTCTGAGGTTGGATGTCAGAAAAGAAACACCACCGTGAACTCAAGAGAGCAATCGGTGTTTTGGAGTTAAGAGTGACCATGTTAACTGGAGGCCTACAGCTGAAAGTGTCAGTCATTAACAGCTGGCAGTCACCAGTTAATAGGGTCACACTTTACACTGTAACACCAGAGACGTCTGTGACTGTGAGATATTATATGTGCCTCTGCGTCAACCTCTGTTAACTAGATTTGACCATAAATAAATCACATTATCTGATGAGTTTTTCTAAATCCAGTTTTCACTTTGTGTAGTTCATGAAAAAGTTGGGTCAGACCCAAGGTTATGACCAAATTACGACACATAGGACAAGGGTGTGCACAAGGGGGGGTTTGCCCTCCCTCTTGGCGAATAATTGTAAAACATAAGCTACAGTGCATGCTGGGGGGCCAAAATAGGTGTGAGAGTGTCCTCACAGGAGCCAAAACTTACAATTAAATGGCCTTCTGATTGCCAAAACATGCTAAACTGACCCATTAAATGGTTAAAACATGCTAATGTGTGCTGACGTGCCTCAAAACGCACTCAGATGTGTCCTCTTGAGAGCCAAAAATGTGCTTAAGTGCCCTTTTTGGAAGCCAAAAAATGCTCAAAAATGCCCCCCTGTTTGCAAAACACAGTTAGCTGCCCCCTTACCGGGTTAAAACATGATAAATTACCATTTTGGGAGCCAGAAATGTATTTCAAGGTGTCCTCTTAAGGAACCAAAACATGCACTACAGCATCCTCTTGGGAGCCAAAACTCACACTTTAGTGACCCTCTCATTTACAAACATGAACATTTCAGGTTGGCTGATAAGAAATGAAATTAATTGCCCCCCTCTTGGGAGCCAAAACATGCCCTTAAGTGCTCTGATGGGAGCAAAATTCTCTCTATTGTTCTCTTCTAGGATCCAAAACGTGTGCTTTAGTGTAATTTTGAGAGCCAAAATGCACTCCAGAAGGCCATATAGAAGCCAAAGTGCACTTTGAAGTGTTTCCTTAGGAGCAAATGTATGTGCTAAAGTGCCTTCCTGGTTGGTAAAACACATTAAGCTGCTGCCTTGGTTGGTTAAAACATGATATCCTGCACTTCTGGGAGGCAGAAATGTGTGCTAAAGTGCCCTCAAAGGAGCCAAAACATGTGCCAGAGTGCCCACCTTGCTGGCAAAATACAAATGCCCTCTTAAGTGGTGAAAACACTTTGCATGTGCCTTTTTTTTGACTTTCAAAAATTCTGTGCACACCACTCCTTATGGTCCAATATGGACAATAACTAATCGGAGGAACTTTGAAGAAACAAATTTCAAACTCACTGTGAATTTAAAGCATTAACTATGATAATTATGAATCCTAAAAAAACTGAGTTATGACTAATTATTCTGATTGATTTGGAGCAGTTCTGTCTGGACCTAATCATTAACAAACAATGATGGGGTTATTAGGGAACACTTTGGCGCCCCCTGTGGACAAAGCAGTATTGTCAGATTTTTTCTTTTATGTGTAAAATTAGTTTCCTCTCTAACAAAGTGAGCTTATTCTCCTTTTCTTTGACTATCAGATGTTTTATAGAGAATCTGTCTTGTTGCTAATGGTTTCATTTTCTTTTTTTAGTGTTTGCTTTAACACCAGATAAACATTCCTCACAGGAGCTTTAAACCATAGACTGACACATTGAATTTAATTTCTATCACTAAAACTTAACCGACAAGCCCATCATATGGATCTTAAAGAATTCCCAAACAAAGAATTCATCCTTGTAAAGAAGCTTATTGAGCCGCTGCTCTCTGTGTTAAATGTTTTATCGTCTCTACAGGTTAGATGATAAATTGTTTTGAGAGCTCACTTGAGGATTGAGTGTACGTGGAGCCTAGTTGGAGAAGTTTTGGAGATGAGGAGGAGGAGGAGGCACTTCACAGAGGAAGAACACCGGTAGCTGCTTCACTTGCAACTGTCAGAGAGCGAATGCTGCTGCGGCAGACGCCGTGTTTCGGGAGCAGGGCCTGTTCCTCCTCAGAAGCAAAGAGTGTGACAGCTGCAGAAATCCCCCAGCAAGGTACGCCGCAAAACTCCTGATCAACGTGCGCTCGTACACTCTCCCAGACAAACACCCGGGCTCCGCTTCCCCCTCTTTAGTCCATTAATATTACATGAAGCAGATCCACCATAATGTACACTCACTTATCATTGATCCGCTCCCCCCTCACCTCCCGTTGGGCTTTGAGATGTTAACCTGTAAATAATAAAACCCTGTGCACTGCTGGTGACATTTTGTGAAGCTGGGGAGGGAGAGAAGACCAGAGGGGGCAAAGCTTGATGAAATTGAACCCTTTCCCTGCATCATGAATATTTTCCGCGGCACCAGGAGGATGCTGGGACTTATCATCAGAGCAATTCACAGTCTCCACCAGGAAGGAGTTTTTAAAACTGGCTGAAAAATGAACCGAGGCAAAGGAGAGAGAGGGAAAACTGAGCTGCGTGCGCACACATGCACACGCTCAATCTGCTAAGTAGGTGAGCTGTAGTTGGCGTCTGTTGCTGAAAGTCGCTTGTTGTACCCCTGCAGCACCAAAAAAAACAAAAGCGCGGCTGCGAGAATGACCTACATAATGAGGAGGGGAGCTTGGGTGATGAGGCTTTTATGGAGTGACAGCTGTTCTACCTGCCGTTGTCACCTTGACAGAGCAAAGGGACTCATCAATAAACCCCAAACTAATGAGTGTCATTGTACTTTATAGCATAAGAGAGCAGGGACAACGTTATCCCACATGTCTGCCATATTAAGCACACCCTCAACCAATTTATGACAAAGATTTTTTCGCTTATCCAGCACTATCCCGCGTAAGGTCTCATCATTTTCTGAGCTGCCGAGAGTCCCCGCGGACTCCGGCGGGAAGTGTCACTCACTGAAAAACTTTACCGAAAAGGGGAGACGAGACTACTTCCTCGTTTCTGAGCAACTGCACCAATGCCCAGGTGCTCTTTTCAGGTGCTACAGTATGCACTTTGTTAGACTGAGAGAGACAGGTCTGTGTCTGGCTCTGCTATCATCTCGGGCTGCTCTTTGCCTCAGTGTCAGCAGACTGAGCCTTCCTTCCTGTCAGTCTGCCGGAGCTGATGATGAATTATAAAGGGAGGCCTGCTCTCCTGGAGAATACAGATGTTTCCACACGCTGCGAAAAAGCAGAGGACTTACTATGCAAGCTCGATGAGAAAACAGGAGCTAATTAGCTTGAATGGAAATATTCGGTTTTGAGATATTTCTTAGACGGCTGATATGCATGTGCAGATTTCTAAATGATATACGGAAAACTCTTAATAACTGAATCCTAATTTTAGAAGTCATAATAATCCTTCCAGAGGTTAAAGCGCATGTTAGAGAGGCTCGTTTCGACGCCCCACTGGCGGGTCGGCTCTTGACAGACGGCTGGGTTTTTAGTGGTCAGTCCGTACCAGGTGCTGCGCGCTCAGATAGACACAGACTGAACGGCCCGCTGCCTGATTGGTATGCCATCTCTTTCGAAAGTAAGAGCAAACAGAGGGTTGTTTTTAATTGAGACACTGAGGAAGAGAAGCAATGCACTAATAAACAGGTAATTATGCAACTCCCAGCTCCGCCAAAGCAGATTGTGAATCCATTAAGGCCTCTTCGCAAAAACGCCTCTTCTTTTTTTTCCTCCTTCCTTCACTGTTTTTTTTTTCTCCTCTAAAGTGGTACGCACCCCCCTTCCCCCCTCCCCCCTTCCTTCCCCTGTGCATGCGCTCAGTCCTGTTGTGTGGAAGACGGGCTCTCGACGCAAAATTCATAACAATTAACCATCAATCAGACTTAACCTCTGGGGTCACGGTAAGTGCTCCTCGCCCCGCGAATCTGCCGGCCAGATTAACACAGCGACAAAATGTGCCTGTACATGTCAGCTAATCCATTTATTTATTCAGCTTTCTCCCAGACTGCCTGATTAATCGCTCCCACATCACTGATGGAGGGAGAGGAGAGCGAGAGAGAGAGAGAGAGAGAGAGAGAGAGAGAGAGAACGTGCTGCTCAGCGCGCTCAGAGGTCCGTGAGTGTGTCTGAGTGTGTGTTTGTGTGTGTGTGTGTGCAGTGAGCGGTAGCAGATTCCCCGAGCACACACTTGACTGAGCATCAAAGAGTAGTTTGCAGGAGCGTATGTAAACAACGACGGGGATGTTCAGAGAGATATTTGCGAACACCTGCACACATCCATCTCTCCGCGCGAACAGTCAGGACCAAATTCACACCGCCCACACGCTCAGACACGGAGTGACTCGCAATTTTTAGAAACTTTTTATTCTTACCTTGAGTGGCGATGTAGTGATTTGGCCTGTGGTAGCCCTGAGAAAAAAAGAGACAAGAGACGAGAAATGAGAGTCATGTCACTTTTCTTCTACTTGTTGTAAAAAAAAAAAAAAGAAGAATCACTGGCTGAGGTGTGACAACATCTCAAAGACTAACAGCTCTTCGGAAACTTAAAGAGGGGTATTCGGATTCTTATTCTGATTCTATCCACTACGTATTCATATGTCGGAAAAATCTCTAAATCTGTCTGTAAACAGATTGAAACAATCAGTTGTAAAAATAATACAAGACTTCAAGAAACAATGAGGTCTCAGACACTAAAGTCTGCCCCTACCTGGCCTCCAAAGGGCAGACCAATCAGAGGGAAGGGGGTTTATGGAGCAGGAGTCTTAAAGAGACAGCAGCTAAAACAAAACAATTTAGACACAGGCTGAAATAAGGGTTTTCTAGAACACAGGTGAAAGAGAAAGTCATGTAAAATACGACCGGTGCAACAGAATAAAAAAAGAGAAACAAGCACAACAACCCCTCTTTGAGAAATTATGTCAGATTTTCCTGAACTCAGCATCTGAACTTGCACTGAATACAAGTCTTGGGCAACTGCGACCAACAATCAGAATGATTACAGCATAAACTCTTTCCCAGTTTCTTTGGTCTTATCCAAATCAAATGAGATGGTCCCCCTTATTTGCACATGGATTTTACCTTTTCCTATTAACATTTGTGTTATAAGTCTGCTTCCTTTGCACCATCCAGTCTCCATGAGCCAGAAACTTCAGTCTCAGGACCTTTGTCTACTGTTTGAACCAAAGGTCACATTTGAACCAGAGACAAAGGTGTTGATTTGCTCCTCGCTTTGCATGGAATAAGTTTTACAAAGACTTAAAATTGATTGAGCTTTTTTGTCACGTGTTGATCTTAAAGTGACATTGGACACATCCAGCTGTGGTTGTTAGATTTGATTGTTGTCATTTTTACGCAGATCGTTTGCTGTTTTGTTTCATTTTTGCTGTCATTTCATATTTTGAATGAAATCTACTTAGGTATTTTGTTTTTGGTATGGCTGCTTGTTGTGCTTGGTGGGGACTCTCTTACAGAGGGAGATTTTCAGTCTTTACAAGTTAAAAAAAAAATCAATACAATGTAGCATTCGCTTGCACCATGTTGTGATAAGATATTCTAAGTTATAACACGCCTGGTTGAAAAATAGATCAACAACAAGCTTTGTGAACATCTGTTGTGACTGTACTTAGCTACAAATGCTAATGTTGCTTGAATAAATCAAAGAGGATGTGAGGGCTTCAGTTTGAAGTGGATTGCAGAGATTGGATCTTCTTTTTAACACCACTTTTCTTTGTTCAAGATAACTTTTTACCTGATGAAACCTGACAAGGTGATGTATTTATCAACAGTAGCGCTGTTGTTTGAAACATGACAACGAGCAAACTTTGTAAGTTTGTAGCGTAGTTTAGGAGCTGGCTACGTTTAGCGCTACTCACAGCCCAGTGCTCTGAGACATGTCTGTACCGTGTAACATTAGTGAATCCTGGTTGTGTCCTATCAGTGCTCATCTACCAACTCCAACCTCATCAAACAGAGCAAATGTAACCTGGTTCTTCATTTTATTGATAGACTCTCAGGTTTGAACAGGTCACTGCAGAATAACTGCTGCATGTGGACAGGAATGAACTTTATCACAAACAGATTAGCTTGAATAAATTTGGTCCAGTCTGACCCAATCAGGTAGCTGAGAAATGACATTTAGAAATAACCTATTTTTAGTGCTGATAATCCCATTTTAAGCTGTTGTAATCAGGCATATATCTAGATATGAGACTTTTTCAGGATCATTTGAAAACTCCTCACAGTCCCTTTAAAGATAAATAAAAAAGAAGAATCTGCTTTTTATTCATTAACATCTTTTGACAAGAGTCTTTGAATGTGTCAGCAAAACTTGTCGATTCATCCTTAGTCGACTTGATCACTTTAATAGCATCTTTGCTGGGCTCCCTAAACAAACAGTGAGTGAGACAGTTGAACTTAGAGTAAATGCTTTCACCTGACGTTTTCCCTGTCATATATTCACATGGAGCGATTTAAAGTCATTGTTTCACTGCAGCAGCACTAACCACTGTGTCACCCTGCAGCCAAAGCCTTTGATAATAACATCTAATTCAAAGGAATGTGACTAAACTTTGTAATTTAAGCTGATTCTTGCTCAAGTTGAGCCTCTCATTATAAACAAAAGAAGGTGAATCACCGTCTTAAGAAAGCAGCTGAGGATGTGAGTTTCCGGTGGCTTTAACAGCTGCTGCTTTTCTAATGTGATGTCAGAAACCTCAGAGCTAGAATCGAATATATGTTTCTTGGTCGGTGTAGCAGCTGTTTTAACCTGATCAGTTGTTTATTCTTAGCGTCTGACTGAGCGCCGCTGAAAGCCGGTGATGGATGCTGCTGCACACCAGATGCATAAACACTCTCCATCACGCACTCTACATGCAGCACACCTCTGGAGCGAGCAGCCAAAGTGCTGATAATCCCCAAGATACAACTAACAGCACTGATCTCCACAACAGGCCCCCAGTCTCACGGATTACTCTAATCCCTTCAAGTTTTATTTGTCCAATTCCTTGTCTTCTCTCCAGAGATATGAGGCAGGAAACAAAACATTAGGACTTAAAGGCTCTTCCTAGGCCCTGCCTCCTCTTGATTGTCTCACCCCCCCCTCTCCCCACTCTCTCCGTCAACCCTCCACACACCCCTGCTGCTCTGCTTATCTCACTCATATTCAATTTAACTTGGACTGTGATTAACGCTCCTCCAATGAAGGGAGAAAAAGACACAAAGGATATTTCCCTCACTCTCTCTCTCATCCACCGGGCTCTTTCAGCTATTCAACTGTCCTCCATTTTTAATGACTTCTTTATCTCTGGACTGAGGAGGAGATTTGTTTGTGCTTTCATGTAAGTTCTGTCAAGTAAAGTGGGGGCCAGGCGCTGTGTCGGATTAGAGGGAAGAAAGCGGGGCCCTGACAGTCTCTGTCAGGTGAGTACTATAAATGGACTCGCCGCTTTTTAGACACATGTTACATTAGACACACGAGAGCCTTTCTTCACGATCGACACAAAGAGATGAATGCAGAAATGTCCGTGTGGAAATTATTAATTGAACAGGCTTTGTTTCCAGGGATGTGTAACTTACTAAAGGAGAATTAAATATGTGTTATTCTCTCTGTGTTTTGCTGCATTGCTCATTACAATCGTCATTTATATTAATTCTTCCAGCAACAGTTGCGTGCTGCGTCTGAAATATGCAGCATTAGATGTTTTAGCCTGAGGGCATGATTTAGTATTTTCAGTTTGAATAGAATTAGATAACCCACTTTTACAAATCTGGGGTTCAAACTCTATCACCTTTAAGAAGCATCCAGAAACTTCTTCTTCTTCTTCTTCTTCTTCGTCTGACTGAGCACTGCCTCTATTGTTCTCACATGAAATGATTTCTTTATAATCCTGAAGCATCTTCATGCTACACATGCTTCATCACAGGGGATACAAAGCTGCATTATTAATAGGATAAAAAAAAAAGAATTAGCCTGCAGCCCTGGACCTCAAAGGGGCCCCCGAAAGCCAAAGATTTATTGTTCGTCAGGTGCTTTGGGGTCATTTTAGCGATTCAAGTTTTTGTTATCATCCACAGCGAGTGAGAAAGTAAGAGTAAAAAGAGCCTGAAGGTTGGTTCTGCATTTTAGACGTGTTGTCTGCACATCTGGTGGAGAATTGGTTCCCAAACTGCGGGGCGAGATCCTCCTGGGGGGGGGGGTCGCAGGAGAGACCTGAAGGCTCATAACATAAAAGAGGTAAAGGAGGATGTGATTTCTTTCACAAAATGATCACTTTGATTGTTGTTTCTGAACGATTTCTGTGATTATTTCAAGAAATCGTAACTGAAAAGGGTCAGCAGTCAGACTGTATGATGTTTTTATTCTCAGTAATGTTGGTGTTTAATGGGATACAGCATTAATGTCGGTACAGTGAAGAACTTTCCAGCCTGCAGACTTCAAAACAATGAAACCAGAGACCACCAACCCCCTACTGTGGGAGCACACTAACAGGCCAATCCAAAAATAGACAAAAAAACAAAATAAAAAACATACTTAAGTAAGCCAATCAAGGCATGTGCTACCACTGAGTTGATCAACAAACATCCTGATATTTGCACATATATTGTAGCTTTTAGATATTCGCATTTATTTTTACATATGCGTATTTTATATGATATAGTTTCTCATTTTATGGGAACTTAAGTAATCATATATTTCTGTTTTAAATAGTGTCTCAATTCTGACTGTTTTGGATGGTTTTGTGTTTTTTTCTTTTGTGATTGAGTGTCACAGTGGATATCATCATCATTTTGTTGTAAAATAGAACTACATTGCAAATAATCTTGCACTTGCCAAGATTTAAAATCTTACTTTAAGACATGCTTAATAAAATATCTAACATAGTTTTAATGTTTTTTTTAAACTTATTTTTAGCATTTAAAACTGTTAGATCTCAAAAAAAGCATGAACGTTTCAATTTACTAACAAGTTACTTTGATTATCTCACATGTAATTTCATAACATTTAAACTTGTTTCAAGATTTAGCTCTACCTCAAGTTGCTTGATTTAAGAATAACACAAAAAATCATCTCTTTAAGACACAGTTTATTTAGCAAACTGCTAAGAACTTTACAAACCCATGCTCAAAAATCAAGAATTATCTTCATCATACTTCTCTAATTCTAAGTAGTTTTGACTTTAAAAAGTGATTTTTTTCATTCCATTTGCTAAAATTAAGAATATAAGAAGCATGAAATTAGATTCTATTGCTCATATTCAGTATATTTCACTTAAAATTCTTCTTCAGGAAGTTTGTTTTCAAGCATTTTAATCTAAAAATGAGCTTTTTCTTCTTGTTTTAAGATCTGAGAATACTGATCAAAGCCATCTTGTTTTTAGATTTATCAGTCTTATTTCAAGATTTCTAGTCAAGTGAAATTATCTTTCTGCATGGACAGATAATTTAACTAGTTTGAAGATATTTTCCATCAAATTTAGCATTTTTATGTTATATTCAGACTCCCTTTTTTTGCTGTGTACCTATGGGTACAAATAAGGTTACTTTGTTATTGTTAGGTTAGGGTCGGTGTTCGGGTCAGTTTTTCGCCTGAAAAAAACCCAAAACTATTCAATCCCATGTTATGCCCATTAAGATTGCACACTAACGCCAAAACTTACATCCGTCATCATTTTTTGGTTCGATATTTTGGTTTTTCTGCAACCGTCCACGTCATTTTAAAGGTTGTTCTACTATTCAAAGATACCATAGGATACTTGAAATGTCACATTTTCATATTTTTTGGTAACTGCAGGCTATTTTTAGATGATGAATGAAGACTTGTATATGCCTGGTAACAATAAGGATAATCCCAGCTGGCGTAGACGAATATATAAATATTTATCAGGTAAAACTCTCCTTGCTCCTGTCTTGTTTTCAAAAGTGGTGTTTTTTTTAAATTTCAAACTGTGAAAGAACCACAAATCATTATTACTGCTTTTTGAATTCATTTTCTTGTATTTCATTGCAAGTAATAGAGAAATAAACACATTGGGTTCAGTGTGTAAGGTGTCTTTGCAGATTCATAAAAGGCCTTTAAAATTAAGTTAGGACCAGGGTTGGGATTGAGGTCAGGCTTATTTTTGGGTAAGAGTCAGAATCTACATTTAAAATTGTTTGCTAGTACTTTTCAGACACTACATCAGCAGGACAAAGGGCTTCTGGGTCTCAAAATATTACCTTAAACGTGCAAGCAGGTTAATTTCCAGGGTTAGCTGTCACAGGAAAAGCAAACAAAAATGAACTGTTTCATATCATGATTTTTAGAAACAAAAAACTCTTTCTTCAATTTGGATTAAATCTCTGTTAGAAAAACATGAATTAGATTTGTTGTTCAGAAGCTTGGGGGCTTAAGAAGGAACTGAGGAACGTTGTAAAGCAGAACTGAGGGTGATAGTAATTTCAAGGGACATAGGTTTGTACTCCATTCATGTCAGAAAAGAGTTAAAACTTTGACAATTGAAGCGATCTGTTGCATCATCTCTCGTTCTGTTAGAGATTTTCTATCAACTTGACACAGTGAGCGGGAAACAGAGCTGTTTGCACCATAGAGACTAGTTTCCAGTGCACTCTGCAGCTCTATGGCACATCACTGCATTACTCATAGTGCACGACCCAGCAAACAAACCTCATTGTGCCCCATGTGCACAAAAACAAAACTCAGCAGACAAAGAGCTATTTGGCTGCTACTTTGCCTCCTAAATGTTTATGAAAATACTCAATCAGCTGCGCAGAAAAAGAAACATACCCGACTGGCTCTGCTTACTCGCACATGACTCCAGATAATCGGCAGTATAATGGAGTACAATAACAAACACTGTGGGAAATGTTCTACACATAAGAGTTTATTGGGCAGGACAAGCTTCTCGATGGGTTAAAAAGCTTTCTGAAGAGCAAAAACATCATTACCCATCTGCCTGCATTTCTACTAAGTACTTTTTCAATGAAGCCGGCAGAGCGGTGGAAATCCTTTTCAATCAGGAGCCTCTTTAATATGCGTATATTCTTATCTTATAATGGGGCCCTCTCTATTGTGAGAGTCTTCTCTGCAGCGGCCCCTTTTTTCGCAGCATAATGGGTCATAAACTGAATAGCGGGAAAGGTAAATAATTTAAGCCCCCTGCATTTGCCGTGGCACACCTTGCATTATGAATTTATGTTTGAAGGCGTAACAAGAGATTACAAATTACCACATTAGAGGGGCGGAGAAGGAGAGGATGAGAGACGGAGTGAGTTCTCTCCTGAGCTGAAACCACTTAGGGAGTCAGGTACATCACCGAACCATTACACACAGAGCGGAAGCATCTGCTCCGAGAGGCCGACGAGGTGCTGTGATTGGTCACATCCTGCTACCGACGCGGCTACTGACGGCAGAGGGAGCTTCTCTATTGTGTGAGCTAAGTGAGTTAGATGTTGGTTTTAAACGTGGGGCATGTCTCACGCCACTTTTTAATGACTTTTACTTACTGTAAAGGTATATGCTCACTCACTCACTCACGCTGTAAGTGCATGTAAGTGCTGTGGGTAAGTACTCTCCTGTGGTGAAGCGTCGATTTAAACCTCGCCGAAAAAACTGCAGCGTCTAGTTTGATTCACCGGACTGTCCGTGAGAGTCTCAGAGCAGAGTGAGACGAAGAAGAAGAAGAAGAAGAAGAAGAAGAAGCTCAGTCCCTTGGAAAACGACTGTACTAGTTACACTTTAAACTCCCTAAAACAACCAGACGGGACAATGACAGTGACATAATTGTGCAAATTATGATTTGCGTCACGCTGAAGCTCAGTCAGCAGTTGTGTGACTTTGTCATGAAGCTTTAAACATCTTTGGGGGACTGGTGTGCACAGAGGGGGAGGGGTCACCAAACTTCATGACCCAATTGTAAGAAAAATACATGCTAAAGTGTCCTCTGGGATGCAAAAACATGCACTTATTGCTCTCTTATGGACCAAAACACAAACTTAAGTGACTTGGGAGCCAAACCATATGCTAGAATACCCTCGTAGGAACCAAAACAAGCACTGAAAAGCCCTTTTGGAAGACATAAGGGTGCTTTTAGGCACTTTCAGGAAGATAAAGACACTAAACTCCACCAATAGCTGGTTGAAACATGATCAACTGCTCTCTTGGAAGGCAAATACCTGCAACATTCCTTCTTTGGAGCAAAAACTTGCACTAGTTGCTCTCTCATGGACCAAAACACAAGCTAGAGTGACTTGGGAGCCAAAACATACGCTAGCATGCCCTCTTGGGAGGAAAAAAGTGCACTAGATGCCCTCATGAGGACCAAAACACAAGCTTAAGTGACTTGGGAGCCAAAACATACGCTGGAAAGCTCCTCTGTAGGCCAAACGGGTGCTTATAGGGCTCTTTCGGGTTGATAAACACACTGAACTCCACCAGTGTTTGGATGAAATATGATAAACTGCTCTGTTGGGAGCCAAAATTCCTGAAAAATTCTTTCTTAGGAGCAAAAACCTGTTTTCGATGCTCTCTTGAGGACCAAAACACAAGCTTTAGTGACTTGGGAACCAAAACATGCACCTAAAAGCCCTTTTGGAAGCTACAAGGGTGCTATAAGGCACTGTCAGGAGGATAAACACACTCAACTCCACCAATAGCTGGTTGAAACATGATCAACTGCTCTCTTGGAAGCAAAATACCTCTGACATTCCCTTTTGGGAGCAAAAACTTGTGCTAGATGCTCTCTCATGGACCAAAACACAAGCTTAAGTGACTTGGGAGCCAAAACGAATGCTAGAATTCCCTCTTGGGAGGATAAAAAATGCACTAGCTGCCCTCATAAGGACCAAAACACAAGCTTAAGTGACATGGGAGCCAAAACATGCACTGAAAAGCCCTTTAGGAAGCCAAAAGGGTGCTACTGGGCTCTTTCAGGTGGATGAACACACTTAACTCCACCAGTGTTTGGATGAAACATGATAAACTGCCCCTAGGAGCCAAAAAAGGTGGTATAGGACTATTTGGAGGAAGCCCTTCCAGGTGGTATAAAGACACTTAATGTCCCCTGGGCTGATTGGACGTGGACTAATGCGTCGTCTTGGAAGCCAAAATGCGCACAAGAGGCCTTCTTGGGAGCCAAATCATTTACTATAGAGCCCTCTAGGGTAAAGAAAACACATTAAACTTCACCAATGGCTGCTTAAAGCATAATTATGTTCCCCTTTGGAAGCCAACATGCACCTTACAGAGCCTTCTTGAGAGCAAAAACATGGCCTTGAGCCAAAACAAATACTAAACTGCCCTCTTGGGATTCAAAATGTGCAACAGTATCTGTCCACAGACTCCATGGCTTGTTGGTATAGGATCTTCTATTGGCACCAGATCAGCCCACCAAGGTTAGGGTAAGGGTTAGGGGTTGTAGCATATACCACCTCTCTGCTACAAGCCCGCAGAGAGGTCCCTTCTCAAAATATGTGCCAAAGTATATTCTTTGATGGCAGAACACATTTTATCTCTCTCTTAGGTGGCAAAATTGCTTTTCTCTTTTGGTCCCTGCCCTTCAAAAAGTCCTGTTGCTGCCTAAACTTCACCAAACCTTCATCAGAGGCAGGAAAACGTTCTTTCTGTGCCAGTTTGTATTCACCGGTCATTATTTGGTGTTTCTGAATCTTTCCCTTGAAGGATGTAAGCTTAAAATGAGATAATAGAGCATCAGAGGCCAAACTTTAAACCTATTGTATGATCATTTTTGTTCTTCTGTTTCCGATGATCCGTCACCGTGGAGTTTTCTAACTTTTCTAATTAATCATCTATAAAACTTTACCTCTCTTTTCTTCTCTTTTTTTAGTTTTCACAACGTGTTCTCTCTGTTTTTCAAAGCAGAGTCCAAAACTCTAACCTCGGCCTCCCTTGTGAGCTGGTTTGCCTTTTCTCTCTCCCAGCGCTGTCAGCCTCTGATCCTCATTCCTCTTAATATATCCAATGAATAGAGTGATACAGCCGCTCTCTAAAGTTGAATATAAAGGCACTGTGTGTGTGTGTGCTGTCTTTGTGTGTGTGTACATGTGATGGGCAGGCAGTCGGGGCCTGTTTTGTCCCCGAGGCCCCCCTGCGACGGCGGCACCAGCGCCCTCTCTCTCCCCGAGAGGAAGCGCAGTGACCTTTGCGTTGGTGGCGCTGGCTGGTGTGTGTACTTACATCAACGTAATTTGCATTAATGTAATCGGAGCTCTGTTCCCCCTCCAGGGCCTGCAGCCTGACACGGGAGTGATCATCTGGAAGAGAGGCGGAGAGGAAGAAACCGCCGTTGAATTAATCATATTAACGAGGGCATCAAGAGAAGAAAAGGCGGAGAGGGACGGAGGGACGGAGTAAAAACAGAGGAGCTGAGACACAAACCATGCCAGACAGAGAGTGCTGATGGAGGAGAAGAGGAAGGCTGAAGAAATGAGACTAAACACAGTCATGCTGCTGTGTGTTTAAACATCAATGTAGGAGCCATGTTACCTGTGCTGCTTTTGTTTCTCTTCCCTACACGATCACCACAAGAGGGCACTTAAGGTAAACAGGCAGGTGGAGAATGCTGATGATCCTGATCTTTAATATTGGATCAAAGCCAATCTTGGCATCCGATCATTAAAGTTAGCGGTGATCAAGTACAGTTACAGCAAGAACTTTTCCTTTACACAGCTACGATAACTCTCCAAGGAAAAACAGTTGAAAAAGGAGAAACAAGCTCGGTTCCCTGAGTTACACGTTAGCCATGTTACATTTATGCGTTATGATCTTTTACGCAGGTGTATGCCGGCCCCATTATCCAAAGTATGTCCTGCTGTTCAGATACTTGCTTTCACATACTGCCTCACGGTAGCTGTACAGCACAGTTAGTGACAGAATACAGGGTGATTTAAAAATGATGTGAATTCTGCTATATTATTGGTATTAGGGGGAAGAAAATGCTGATCAGGACATCCCTGACAGGTTACCTTCCCCACATGTACCAACCCTTCACACTAGATGTCTCTATATCATGTTACTGAATCAATAAACACCAAAAACTGACTCAACAGGCAGTGGCTTGATGCATATTCGTTACTACACAAGTAAAAACTGAGCTTCCCTTCTTGTGCCCCTTGTGGTGATTGTGCAAAATGGCTCTAACAACTGCTGATATGAAATCCGACATCAAGTAGACAAAACATGCAAGACAGATAACCTTTGAACCTTTGCAATTAATGTGGCATTCAATGAAAACTGGTTGAAATGAAAAGATGATGCTTAATAATGGACTAGAGCAGTGATTCTTAACTGGCAGGTTATGACACAAAGGTGCTTTCTTTAGGCAAAATGAAGGAGGTTAAAGGGACTGTGAAGACTTCCTAGGTGATCTTGAAAAAACCTCATCCCAAGATATATGACAAACCGCAATCTACAAATTAAAATGAGATTATCAATGTTTAACAATTTCTATCTCTAAGCTTCCTGATTGTGTTGGACTGGACCGGGTTGATGAACGGCGTGCCACAGACTCTGTGACAACACCACACTGGCTGATGAAGTTTAGCAGTGAGAACAGAGATCTCTGTATTTCTTTTCTGAAAAAAATTCAGTGATTTATTTTGTAGAAATAGTGGAAACAGGAGCTGGACTGTCTGACAGAAAAGGGACAGAAAGGCAGAAGAAAGATGAACAGGAGAGTGATAGAGCACAGGCTAAAGGCTTAAACACAAGCTAAGCTGTTTGTGATGGTAGAACATAACCAAGATTCACTAATGTTACACATTACGGTTATGTCTCAGAGAACCAGGCTGTGAGTAGCAGTATAAATTGCCAGGTACTAAACTACGGTTAAATTTGAGTCAACCCAGTTTGCGTGCTGTCATGTTTCAACAGTAGCTTTAAGTAACTGTTGAAAAATATACTAGCTTGTTGTGTTGTATCTAGTAAAAATTGTCTTGAATAAAGACAAATAGAGTTAAAAATAAGATGTCACAGCTCAAGAAAGTCCTCACAGCTACTTTAAAATAAAATCCCGTGCTTTTATTTTGAAAAAAGCACAGGATTTTTCATTTGCAGCCATTATTGTCTTCAAGATAAACCTTCTGAGTAGTTTAGAAGACAACTTTAAGACCTGAGGACATCAGTCCTACATTAATGTGGATCTAGATATCGACTTCCCATGAAAGAGTGAAGGTGGAACCCAGGGTCTGACCAGTTGAGAACCACTGGACTGGAGGAATAGCTTTCAACACCAGTTGGTCGTCAGAGAGATTTGTGAAATGCATGCAGCTTAACTCGAGAAAATAAGATTTTCTATTTTTGGTTTGGACAAACATTTCAAATTGAGCTTAGGTAACAAAAATATGATTTCAAGACAACTGGTCATGTTTTTTAACCGTTCATTCAGCAACATTTCTAAATTCTGCATCACAGCTCAGCCCTTGCGTGGATAACTCATTTAAATTAATACAGGAGTCTAATTCAGCGTTTCCGTAGCAGGGCTGCATGTTTTGCAGCATGTGCTGCAGGGCTGTTTCCTAATCACTGAAAAGACTCTGCAGGAAGATGAATATAAAAGTAGACTGGAAAGGTCAAAGCTGCTCTCGTTGGCTGATAATATAACTGTGTTTGAGCAGCTTATACTTATCCAGAGTCACAAGCCTGGCCAATAAATCAGCCTGAAGACGAGGAACAGCACACACACACACTCTGACAGACAAAAAACAGATAGATAGAAAGCTCATGAGCACTCAGGAGGTGCTTTGTACACACATGCAATAATATTCCCATATCGGTTCTTCATGCGGTTCTCATCCTTCTTTGCAGAGTCCCATGGTGCAGACTGTCCTTCAAAAAAGCTCTGAAAAGATAGAAAAGAGAGGAGAGAGGGGAGGTAAATATGGTGTCATGTGTTGGTACTCAGCATAAGAACACTTCCTCTTTCTGCTCAGCAAATAAAAAGAACGGAAGCACGAGCATTAAGAGGAGAGACATATTCATGTTGTTATTAGACATGAAACAAAGAGAGGATGGCGCTTCCTGGGGAGCTGTGTCAGACAGAAAGTGCCATTAGGGCAAGAGCGGCGGGTGTCGCGCTCAAACTCTTCCCCCTGCGCCGCTTTGCCAGGCGGAGCCACCACCGCAGCGGCTGTCGCTCCGCCGCGTCTGAAGGACTCAATCAGCTCGTTGCGGGGAAAAATAAAGCCAGCTCATCGTCTGCAGATCAAAACTGCTCTGCTTCAGATTACCCTCATGAAATATTTATCATCCCTCGCTGGGGAGATTTCCATTCTGATGGCACACCAGGCACAATTAAGCCAAATTATGAAAATACATCTCTACTGCCAGTCCGCTGCTGTTCAGCGAGGGGCGGCCAGGCGGTTGGGGTTGGCTCCTCGCAGACTAGCCCGGACGAAAAACATGTTATTGTTCTGTCTTCCTGAGAGTCGGCTAATGCACATTTGAAAAGTCAGCTAATGCATTAGGATGCAAAACCATCTGCAAGAAGAGATTCAAGAGCATTTATCGGAGGTTAAACAGATTGTTTCTGGGGCTGGTTTTAGAGTCTGAGAGCGCTTCACGTCATCTTCAATCATCTCTCTTCCACGTCTTGATGGTTTCATTCATCTCAGTGCTGCGGCAGGCGGCAGGCCGTTTGTCTCGCAAATAAAAGGTCTCGCAGACACGACGCAAGGACATTTCCCCCGTATGAAGTCTTAAGGATTAGTGATTTCACTGAGAAACAGCTTTAATATGCTAAAAATATGTCCCATCCTTCCAGAGAAGACGGAAACGTGTCTCAGAGATGGATTACGCAGGCCTGTCCTCCTGTGGCAGTACGTCTCCAGTAAACGCACGGGGCCAATGTCGCTCTCTCTGTCACCCTGAAGGATAAAGGTCTCATATCAAGCATCTGGAGACAAATCATCTCGCAGCCAAAAGGTGTAACCTGCCAACTTTATCATAGTTCTCTCTTAAACTGAGTGACCCTGCCTGTCTGCGCGCCTGTCGTCTCATTCCTCACACTGTTTGGGCAGAAAAGTTTGTTTCCCAAGAGATGGAGCTTTTTTATTGAGGCTTTCAAAATGAATATATTAAAAAAAAAATTTTAAAAAAACTCTCTGAGGATAATTAGCTTCCAAAAATTCATCAGACAGTGATTGAAAAACAACAGCTCCACCTGAAGAAAAGCATTTTGTAGCGAAAGGTCGTTGTTCTACTTTAGTGCATCTGCAGGTAGTTTTTCACACTGCTCAAATTATTCCCACTGGCCCAGATCCAGCTTAGTATGTTTTTAATTACCGGCTTCCTGCTGCACTCCAGTCCCAGCACAGTTTGTCTGCTGTAGCTACTTACTGTAAGTGGAAAGCAGAGGGTTTTCTATGCTTGAAGGGGAAAACCTACACAGACCTACGACGGAGGAACTCGACGCACGGCTCACACCAAGAAATCAACACATAACAGCACGACGACTCGGAGACGCAGTCATCTATGAGCTCCCTCATGAATTCATGATTTTTGTACTCACTCAAAACATGAATGCTTGACTTTTTAACTATGAAATCAAACCTCATCTATCCAACAATTGTCTCTTGATACAAGATGGTACAACCCCAATTCCACTGAAGCTGGTACATTGTGTGAAACGTAATGTTTGGGGTGTGCAACCCAAAGTCAAAAGTTAATGAGAACAACAAAATCAGAAACAAATATGGCGAGTGTGAAGGAGGAGAGGTGTAAAGTTTGGACACAACTTCTCATTCAATGTGTTTTCTTCACTTTCATGACTACTTACATTGTAGATTCTCACTGAAGCATCAAAACTATGAATGAACACATGTGGAGTTATGTGGTTAACAAAAAAAGGTGGAATAACTGAAAACATGTTTTATATTCTAGTTTCTTCAAAACAACCACCCTTTACTTTGATTACTGCTTTGTTTACTTTTGGTATTCTTCAAGAGGTCGTTACCTCTTACCTTCTGGCTTTATCAATGGGGTTGGGACCATCAGTTGTGTTGTGCAGAAGTCAGGTTAATACACAGCCAACAGCCCTATTGGACAACTGTTAAAATTCATAATATGGTAAGAACCAATCAGCCAACTAAAGAAAAACAAGTGGCCATCATTACTTTAAGAAATGAAGGTCACTCAGTCCAGTAAATAGACATGAAAATAAAGAAAATTGAATGAGAAGGTGTGTCCAAACTTTTGGCCTGTACTGTGGCTCTTGCATAAACGACAAAAGCAGATGCAGTGTGATGATTCTCTCCTTTAGTTTTGGTATTTTTGTTGCTTGTTGAGTTTAGGGTTTCTTGAAGTTGTTTCGGTCCAATGTTTCTGTCGTTATGTTTACTAGTATTTCTTATGATTTTTCCCTTGTGTCTTGTGTTCAGTCTGTATTCCTGTGTTCTTATTGTGTTTGCCTTTCACTGTTTTTACTCAATGTGTGATTAGTTGGTTGAGTTTCCCTCCTGTTTGATTGGCCCTCATGTGTTTCACCTGAGTCTCATGTCACACCTGTGTTAACTACTCCTTTGTAGTCCCTGTCATGTGTTCAGATTCTTGTCGGTGCACTTTTTGGACTTCATTCATGATTTGGAATTTGGAGTTTTTTGCTTTTTCTGAATAAAGACTTTACTTGGCATCTGCACTTGGGTCCTCCTTCACTTGACCTTTCCACAACACCTGACAGGCAGAGATGTAGGAATCAATGGTCATTGAGGCTGTTAAATACATTGCATTTTTCTTCAAAAGGTTCCATCGTTGTCATTTCTTCTTTGTGTCCCACTAGATCTAACAGCAACACTGCCCCCATTGTTCTCAGTGGTGCTGCTCTGTTTGGCCTGTATCTGTAGGTTTAATGGAAATGTCCACAAATACAGAAAAAAATAGACACAGAGCACAGACAGGAGGCTCTGTCTGTATCCTGATTTGTATTGAACGTGAAGCATAAATGAGCCCTCAGGAAACCAATTGAGCACAGACTCACAGAAATCCTCTCTGAACTTAAGTTTCTAATGTTGGAAATGGTGCTATCTCAGCTCTCTCTGCTCAGGTGAAGACAACAGACACAGATCGTAGATAATTTATTTTTCAGGGCTTTTATGCTCTTCTATGGAGCGGACAAGATGGTAGACAGAGCAGGAACTTGGGCGAGACTGAGGAGCTAACCTCATTGGGTAATATGTATATGTACTCATAGGCAATAGGTGCGTTTCCACTACCCTTGGATATGCGCAAAATTTGAATAGCGCTCTTAAAGACTGATAATGCACTAAAATATGGCTAAAAAGTTTTTACGCTTTCATGAGGTGGTTTTTCAGACGTTTCAACGATCAAATATATCGCAAAAGTGCAATGGAAACACTTTTTCCACAATTATACGTCATAGAACGTGACGTACCTGGTCACATGATCACTTCTCTGTGAGTAAACATGGCGCGCTACGTTTGGACAGAGGAGGAGACAGAGACTTTTATTGCAATTATTTTCAAGAAAAACATAACCGCCATAGTGGACAGCAAACAACAGAGGAATGCAGAGTGTTATAAGGACATAGAAACTGATCTTCTAGCGTCCATCTTCCAGCAGTGAAATCTCGCGGGATGATATTTGACGAGAGTTACGGCGCTCCTGCCTAGAACAACCGTCAATGGAAACACGTTCAAAGCGCAAATATACTTTGTCGAAATTTTAAGAATATTGCTTTCATTTTGAGAAAAACTGTAATGGAAACCCAGCTAATGATTCTGAGGGTGCTTCAGGGCCCGAGCACCCACGTGAAGAGCAAAAGACCAACGTGTGCCAGACATGTCAATGCAGGTCTGTAAAACCGCTAGAATATGAACATATTGCAGTGTAAACAAACAAAAACCACCAAAATTGGCCAGAGGTTGATTCATTTAGTGACACAGACTTTGACACAGAAAATGGATGAATTTGTCATTAAAAAATAGGTTGGAAGAAAGGATTTGAAAACTGTGGTGTGAGGGCTGTCTAGTGTTCAATGGGGTTGCTTGTGTGTTTGTGTATGTATATATATGTGTATATGTGTGTATGTATATATGGGTATATGTTTGTATGTGTATATGTATGTATGCATGTATATGGAGGTGTATATGGTTATTTACCATAGAGAGAGATATAGATAAAATGTTGGCCAAGTAGACCGCTATCAATTAAAACTGGAGAAGGGGTGGAAATTTATAAGTTTTTCTTCCTTCCACTCCTTTTTGAAAATGTAAAAGAAGGTAATCAAGTGATTTAAAGTTTGTTTTGTTTTGCGTTAATTGCAAAAGTTTTTTTTTCTTTTTTTCTTTATTTTTGTTGCTTCTTTGTCTTCTTCTGATTCAACACGAAATTGCAAAGTTTCTCTGCTTTAACTCTGTTTGCTTCGTGTAGTTCTTTTACATTTTTCAAAATAAACATTTTTCATTCATTCATTCATTCATTCAACTGGTGAGTGTACAAGAGTTTGTCAAGGAACAGGAACCTGGAAGCTATTCGTTCATAAAACAGTGAGGAATCAGGGGAAACACTTTCCTAATCAGGAATTAACAGCTGGTGAGTGACAAAAATCAATTAAGTTATATTATCCATGCTTTACAGCTGGTGCTTACAGTGATTTGGGTTGTGGAGTTGGTCTTTGATTTGTTTAATTGGGCCTTTTCATATTAATACTAATCTATGTTGTTATGATATGACTTTTTGGGGGACGTTACTAAAATATTGTTTTGTTATCATATTGGCCTCCTTTAAGTTCAATGGTGAGCATTGCAAGCAGAATTGATTGATGATAAGTCATAAGAAAACAGTGCAGATGCTGATAAAAGGCAGATTGGCGTGTATTGATTTACAGCATTAACTTTCAGAACCAATGGCCTAAAGCACAGTGCATTGTTCAGCGAACTGGTCAGATATCAGATTTTTTATCGCCTATACTATTTTCCTTTCGTCAAAAAACTGTGTTGGTTGCTGCGAGTAACAAGAGGGAGAATACGTGACTGTGTGTGCGTGCATTAAAGCCGATTGCTGCTGCAAAATATATATAAATACATATTTCTTGGCGGTAAATACTCATATTGGTATCAAAGAGACTTGACTTTTTCAGAGTTAAAACATTTCACACTATAATCACATGACACAACAAAGTAAAAGCAAACACCACTTTTCACACATTTCATCAAAAAGCTTATAACTCATGTCGGTGAATGCCCTTTTCAGATTGAAATCATAAAAATATGAGATGTTTGAATCCCACAGGGCTTTTAAAGATTAGCACCATCACTGTTTCCATCAGGTTTGTAAAAAAAAAAAAATCATCTACAGAAAATATTTCACAAATAACCAAAAGTATCGGCTTACCTCGTTTATCTGATCCAAAGTTAAGGTACAGAATAACAAGAAGCATGGTTTGGAGAGAGATATAGTACAGTGTGAGAACAGGTTTAGAGGTGCTCCAATCTCATCATCAGAAATAAACGATTAAAAAAGGGCATTAACCTTAAGACAGATCGATAAAGAGAGAGAGAGGAGAGAGAAAGAGAGGAGTGGAAGACAACACAAATGAGAGGCTGCAGCCCGGTGAGAGTGAGCTCTGATACAGTCGTAAGGAGACAAGGAAGAATCATTAGCTGTGACATTTCTTTCTTTTTGATTGACTGTTGCATCTAACTAATGCTGGACTCACCGACCACCTTTATCCATAATGGATTAGACCCCGAGGACAGCCCAGAGCACTACAGCCCCTCAATGATCCAATGCTGCAGGTAGCATCATTTAATTCAGCCGTCATGAGAGGGAAGTGGGGAGTTAATTACTGATAAATCTGGCCGGCACATAGTCCAACCGAGCAGGGAGGGAGACGAAGAGGGAAGAGGTGATGAGTGAGTTATGAAATAAGAAATGATGGAAGGATAAAAGTAGAGGGTGAAGAATAAGGTGGTGAAAAAGTCGAGCGAGGTTACAGAGAGGTCGCGAAGATGCAGGAATAAAAGAGAGGAAACGATCGTTTAAAAGCCAAAGATTTACAGATTAGATCTTTAAAAAGAGGGATTTAGCTGGAAGCTGTACTCTTACAACGCAGCGTCAGGGTGAGGCTGGCTCCGGCTGCTGTGAAGCCCAGGGACAGGCTGGAGCGCTGCCAAACCCTGCCAGCCGCCGCGCTAATGAGAGGAAATGAGAGTGATGCTCTTCTGGGGCGAAATCTTTTGTTTTGGTGTCAGCGAGAGGCACGGTGTCACATTACCGACGCCGCCGTGTGACAACAGGGCTGTCATTGTCGGAGGCCTGATTCGGATTAAAGAGGGGGTGTGAAGCTAGCTGGGCCTCACTTTTTTTTTTTTTTTTTTTTGGGAAAGGGGTTTTGCATTTCAAGCTGAGTCTCACAGGACACACACACATACACAAATGCACAATCGCTGCAAACAACAAGGAACAGATGAACAAGAAGACAAATCACACCGTAAACACACTGTGACGGGGTACATTAACAATTTATCATAAAAGTGCATCTGGGGAGGAACCAAACAGTTCTGCTGTGCGGTGCAAAAACAGGGAGAGACAGACAGGAAGGAGGAGAGACACATACACATGGTGTTAGACTGATAAACATCCCTTCTTCAGGGATCTCCGCGGAGGTGTCTCCTACCTCGTACTCCTCTTTAAAGCCGTAGCCTTCAGCGCACTTCATCTGCGTGATGTGCTGCAGGAGGTCGGCCACGCGGATAGCCGGGTGCAGCTGACCCGTCTGGTACGGGACGTCGACCTGCTCCCGCTTCCTTAAAGAGTGAGTGTGTGACTGCACCAGGCTGCTGGTGTCGCTCCCCATGTTCTGGCTCTCATCTGAGGAGGAGGGGGGGGGAGACAAGAACAGAAAAAAGGCCAGAGGAGGTCAGGAGAGGAAGAACACACACAACAAAGTTCATCACTTATCAGTTTGGTGACATAGTGCTTGAAGCAGGAAATGATTCTCAGAGGCCTTGATTATAAAGTTAAAGTTGCAGCTCATATCTCGCTTACTTCTGTCCCCCATTCACAGATGGCACATTATCTCATTTACTGTTAAGCATTATGTCACCAACCTCCAGATTGACAAACAACTCTCAGCTACTAATCTGTTTGTTATGGATGGTCACAACAACACAACATCATTGAGTAATAGGATGAGTCATGTGGTGGGAAGGTTCAGGTCCATCTGTCTGAGTGTGTGGCTGCAAAATATGAAATAATAAAAGCCTACTGTACTTTAAGAACACTGTTAGCATTAACCTCTTCGGTCCCAGCGAGTCACTGGCAACCTGTTTCCAATTCATATGAGGTCACCAAAGAATAAACAGTAACGCCTTTATCACACATAGGAATGTTATACTGTTTTAGAAAGTTTAGATACTTCACATTTAAGTCACTAAGTTTGTTTTACAGTTTTCTTCACCAACAAAGCCAAATTAGTAAAATTCCTCCGATAGCTATAAGTCACATCCGTAGCCTGCACCGGGAATATTCACTCTCCTTTCCACCAGAGGAATCCAGAGTTCAAACATATCAAAAGTTTTGTTTCATAAAATTATTCCAAGTGGTGAAATTTCTCCTGTAAAGTCCGTTGTTTGTCTGTTTTTGTCCATTCTCATAAATAACAGCAGCTTCGTAGTTGTATCGCATTTCCAGCTCAATGTGAATCCGACAAAGCTGGATTCATTTGGGTTTTTTTTATGTTTCTAGTTGCAAGACAAAAGTGACCCTATCATTTTCTGTGGAGTTTTCATCCCAGGGTAGCTTGTGATAGTCAACAAGTGCTTCCTGCTTGTGACCTAATGATTGGGTGGTGTTGTATAAAAGCTCTATTAAAGGGTTGTTTGCTTTCTAACAGGCCTGTTAGTCACATGTACAGGTAGCTAATTGCTTTAACTTTCACAGGAAGCCAGCTGTAGCCACTGAGATCATTGGCGAGACCTATTTCATTGCCTTGCATTTCCATTCACATTCATGTGCACCACAGATGAGGTACAATCTGTGACTGGGAACTATGATTACGTGATTTTTGGTGAACCTTTTCATGAAGAGAGCAAAGCTGACTAAAAAGAAGACGCTGAGCACTGACAAAGCTGGTTTTGTTAGCACAGAGTGAGTACAACGCTGAATGGTGTTTGGTCTCTAACTCTGACAAGGTTTTATCTAAAAAGCTCAAATTTCACCCAGATATAGATAACAAGGTGCAGAAGTGACACAGGGAATGTCTTATGTCTGGCATGAAGCATCTTGAAGTTATTGGTATTCAAAATTAGTTACAAAAGAACAAGCTGCATTTAGCTCGATGTAGACTTACGCCTCATATAAATACATGAGATTTTTTGAAACTCAAGATTTTTAATCCTTAAAATGAGGCATCACTGATTAATTTTGAGCTTGTGGTGCTTCAGGTATAAGCTTTGAGACATAGTATGGTGCATGGGGCAGATTTAAGTGGGACCAAAGAGGTTAAATATGGCTACTGTCAGAGAAAGAGGAGAGACAGTGATCTTAAAACTCCACATGAAGATGCTGCAAAACAACAAGTCGACTTTGTTTTCCTGGCTCTACAGTATGCTGGTTTGGGCTCAGAGTCCATTCCAGCTCTTTCATACTGTAATCCAGTCAGTGGCAGACATGAGGCACAGATGCTGTGGGGGAGCCAGCAGACGATGGAGGGTGTCCAGAAACATGAAGGAGGAGGATGTGAAGGGGAGAGGGAGGGGGGGTGGGGGGGCCACAGTGAGCATGTTGCAGCAGGCACCGTCAGAAGCATCACACAGACACAGCGTGGATTCAACCTCCATCCCTCCCCTGCTAAACCCGTTATCCCCTCCCCCGGTATATGAAAAAAAAATCAAGAAAATTTGGAGGAAATAAACAGGAGGGGAAGCGTAGATGGGAGGGGAATGCATGGGGTGGCACTGTAGACCATGCTAGAGGCTAATGGTGGCTTGGTGGCACGGAGGGCGGTGAGATGCTAACATGTCCACTTGTCATGCAATCAATGTCGTAATGTCCATGTCAGAAGCAGCCTCTGCTCTCTGAGTAAACACCACCTCCTTCCCCCAAACCCAGGGCCCACTTGGGAAAACTTACCATTAATGGGCACTTTTTAGATAGCAGATACATAAGAGGTTACGTATGTAAAGAGAGAGAGAGGAGAAGAGAGAGGAGAGAGGGGATAAGCAACAATACAGCATGAGAACCTGTTACAGTCGTCTTTTTTTTTTTTTTTTTTTTAGAGCTACGCTAAAGGGCAAGATCACATGCCTGCTCAGTCCAAACTGCCTCGATAGAAAGCCTCGTCAAGGGGGTGTGGGGGGGGGGATGTTGAGTGGATGGATGGGGCAATTTCAACAGTGCAAGACAAAAGTAAAAGAACAAAAACAAGGAAGTCATGGATTTCAAGGGAGAAAATAATGGTGGAAAACTCTTTAAAAAACCGAGCTGTAATTGTTCCAGATCTCTGACTTGCATATTTAATGATGCCAATTATTTTGGGAATAGTCTGACATTTCAAATTTTCTCGTCTAATTGCTGTAATTACATTTCGCACGTGCTTGTAGTGACACCTGTATTTATATTCTTTTTTTTTTTTTGTTATTATTTCTTTTGGAATTTAACAAAAAAAAGGCTTTTTATGATCTAATCAGTTTTGATCGTTAACCTCAGCTGATGAGACAATGCTGTGACTGCATGTGTCACAACTGAGAGCATATAACCTTTTCTCGGCTGCTGTAATTTCGTGTTAATTGTTTCATGCTTCATTAGATGTGGGGGGAACATACGCAGCTGTCACAGCCGTGATGATGAAAGACGCCGCTTTAAGACACTGGAAGTTGCGCTCCGATTTGTGAATCGTTGTGAATCTTCTTGGCCTTGAGTTTCAAATTATTACAGCTCCTGCGTTTTGTTTAGGCCGCTGCACTTTGGGCTACTCTGCATTCTCGATAAAAGTAATTAAAATTTCTGGATTTTTCTCTGCTCTAAAACAAAAACAAGTAGGTCACTAGCTGTTACGCCAAAGGCAGGAGGAGCGACATTAAAAAGAATAATAGAAAAGGTTGTTGTTTTGGAGGGAGGGAGGGGAGTTAAATGCATCGTGAAAGGAGAGGGGAGGGAGGGGAGGGCAGCACAGCTAATGGAGGACTTTACAAACGCAACCCGCTCTGGAAATGTTTCAGCGAGTGGGGGCAAAAAAAAAAGAGAGATTTCATTTTTTTATTTTTCCCTCTCACTCTGTTTAATCTGTGTCTCAGTGCAGCTGCTTTGTAGGGGCCCAATCTGCCGCCCCCCCACCTTTCCCTCCCCCCCCTTTAGACACTCCCCCCACATCCAGTCCACATGTCTGTCCATGCATATGAGAGGTCAAACATGTAATGTGACATCACACGCACGACACGCAATGCGGATGGGATGGAGTGAAGCCAGCCTCAGCCCCGAGGAGAGCACCCCTCGTTTGACAAGGGGGGGAGGGAGGAGAAGGGAGGGAGGGAAAAGGAAGGAGGAGGAAGAGGAGGGGGGAGGAGAAGCAGCAGGCAGGTATGAAGGTGAGGAAGCCATCTTTAGTTTAAAAGAAAAAAAAAAAGCCATGGGAAACAATTTTGTGCTTTTTTTTCATCCTCACAGTTAAATCTGTTATAATCTTTCCTGAACAAACCATCAACAGCAATGGGAGAAGAAGAAGAAAAAGAAGAAGAAGAGGCTCACCTAATATGGCAGTTGGCACAAAGGGATCTGCTCAAACCCCCCAAACAAGTGCAGAAGTTGGAGGAGGAAAGAGACGCAGTAAATAAAAGAAAAAAAAACATGAAGAAACTTATCATGTTTCCAGCTAATTATGCACTAAGTTCATCTGATTGAAAAATCCAGCCTCCCTCCCCTTCACTCCATCTAATCAATGAGCTGTAATCTGATGACACAAGACTTACAATTATGCATAATATTTGGAGAAATTAGAGTTATAATTGAAGAGCTAAATCCCATCTTGGCAAAGTGGTATAAAGCACTCATTTTTATCACCAGAGAGTGCAAAGCCATCCAATGCTAATTCATCCACCTTCTCATTTGTGAAATCGTTTGTGAAAGCAAACATTAACTCTATTACCATCCACTTCAAAAGTTCCTTATAGGATACAAACTATTATATTAATGTCTTGCTCATCCATTCTGACACACAGAGTAAGCAGGTGTGCGTTTACCTGGGTAGTAGGAGTTTGTTGGGATGGAGGAGCTGAGTGTGTTGGCTTTAGGCAGCGTGAAGGAGGACGGGGACGATCCAGCTGAACGTGCACAAAAGAAAAACAACACAAAGCAGTCAGAAATAGTGTTTCTAACTACATCATTAAAATCTTGTTTTTTACAATCACACGAAACCCCCAGGAGTCTGTGTCGTTTTTCCATTCACGTTTGCCAAATTTTTGTGCTTTTAATTGAGATTACGCCTCAGCCCACATGTATGCTATCCTTTTTAAAGCACACAATCAGTGGTTAAATTAGGTTTGATGTCAGTTTGAGTGCAAAGCTGCCAAAATAAAACAATGAACACACATGAAAACAAAGCAAGCAACTTTGAAAGTTGGATCTCTTGATCAAAACATCAACTCCGCCACTTAAAGAGGGGGTATTCTGCTTTACGATTTTGTAAACATGGATAGGAAGTAACAATGTTCGATGCTCTTTGGCTTTGTATCACATGGAAATGGCTGACTTCCTGTTGGTTTTTCACTATGTTGATATGAGACTTTTTTGTAGGTCTGGACACGAGGGACATCCCTACCAATTTTTATGCATGTAGGAAAAACCTAACTCAGGGGCTGATTTTTTGAATATTTCAATGAGGCGCTATGCAGCCACAAAGAGCGCTGTCACATTTAAAGAGGGGTATTCTGCTTTCTCCTATTTCAAACATGGATATACACCAATTATGCTGGACTTTCTTGAATTTTCAAACCTTGACAAGTTGATTTAGATGTCAACAGTATGTTAATATGTCAGTATTTGGACCCTGTATCAAATGGAAACAGCTGACTTCCTTTTGGTTTTTCACCATGTTGTTAAGAGACTTTTTTGCAGGTCTGAACATGATATATATTCCTACCAATTTTCATGCACGTAGGCAAAACCTACTAAAGGGGCTGATATTTTTAATATTTCAATGAGGTGCTATATTAGCACTAAGAGTGCTGTCATATTTAAAGAGGGGGTACTCTGCTTTCTCATGTTTCAAACATGGACATAAAGTCATAACGCTCAGACTTAACGTGCAGATTTTACAAGACTAGCTGAAATTATGACATAATGGCATAAGGATCTCCTAACTGGTTCATGTCAGGTTGGAGGGACCTCAAACACCAAGGTCAGCCAATTAGAGGGATGGGAGTTTGTGGAGCAAGGAATCTTAAAGAGACAGTAGCAAAACAAAGGATGAAAATAAGGTTTTCTAAAACACAAGTGTGGAAAGTCATTCCTTCTTTTTAGCTTTTAATCATGAAAAGATACTATGGAGACACCAGAGGGATGGAAAAAAGTCTAAAACAAAAAACCCCACAGAACCCCCTCTTTAAGATGAGAGTTCTTGAAATTGGCTTCTAGCTTCCTGATGTTATGTTGTATTGTCTCGTTGTTATTTTGCTGGCTTTTTTAATTTATACATTTCTATTTGACTCATTTCAACCTTTTCTTTTCGAACTTTTTACTTTTAGAGTTATTTCTGTATCTTGTTTCCTGTGAATAAGTGTGTATTCTGTTGGCTGGACTGGTAAGTTGCTTTTTTGGGCTGTTTATGCCTTGATTCAGATAGGAAAGCAAGAAATGGGTTGAGAGTGGGGAATGGCAGTCTTTTACTTCTTTGCACCCCTTTTTAGAAGTGTAAACCAACTAAAAGAATCATCATATCTGTGATCAAACAGTTTGTTTTTGGACTGTTTACAAGATTTTACAAAAATGACCATTATCAGTCAATCCATCAAAAATATTTCTGGTGATAAAAAGAGTGAAATCTCCCTTTGCAGTGTAGTGCAGCATGAATATGTATGATATGCTGTACATAAGTCGTCTCAAAGGCTCTTTGTTGAGCATGAACTGACTCAGCTGCCACGCGGATGGTTTAGTGTTATTGGCACACTGTGTTCAGGACTATAATCTGTCTGCCGTGATGTTTTGCAAGAAAATAACACCACTGACAGTCATGTAAGGTCAAGGAGACCACGGAGGGGGCTTAGGTGCAGCGCCGAGGCATTAAATTGATAGGCAAAGTAAAAAAAAGTCATGCATTTAAATCATCCGTGCGGGCAGACAGAGGGCCAGATTTGAGCAGTCACACTAACAGACAGTTAATCAAGGTCAGAGCATCTTTGGGGCTCAGCCCCTGCAGGGTGTGGAGACAGAAGCTGCTGTGGAGTTTTAATCTGATGGTTTTGACTGGGATTATACCAGGTCAAGCCCTGGGTGCAGACTTAGCTCAGCTGTCCATCAACAAAGTATTAAGTTTAACCTGGGACGGAGGAAATTAATAGGTTATCACAGCAGGACAGCGCCAGGATGTGTTGTGGGTCTGAGTGCTGAGTCCAAGACCTGATGAATGACTTCTCCTCCTCTTTTACTCTATTATTTCAACTACAAGCGCTGACTTCTCCTGACTGGAACACAAAATAACTTTTACAGTAAGTTAATTAAATAAAGAATAATTTAACAGCGCCATTAAAGGGAATATTTAAAAAGCCTGGAACAAACGCTGTGGAGCCTGTGAAGACTGGATGAATCTTCCATTAAAGAGAGAGGAGGAAAATCTTAAAAATCTTTAAAAAAAAAAACTCAAATCAAAGTCTTTTTTCTTTTCATCAAATAAAAGTAAATTCTCTTCTGCTTCCCTCCTGACTCCACCAGCGTCGGCAAAACAAGGCGAGAGCAAGGCGTGAGCTGATAAACAAAGAGACATTAAGACACTTCTTCATTAAAAGTCGATTTTCTGCGCTAATTTGTGCGACTGGATGTGGTAAACGACACAAAGAAAAAACAGCTCTAATGACAAATAATCACGTCTCTCTCCGTGAATTTTCCCCACAACAAATTTAGAGATTAATAAAAAAAAAGGGAGGTCAAAACAAATAAGATAATGTCATTACTTAAAGTAATGGTAAATATGTTTTCATCCGGAAAATAAGGATTTAATACAAAGATTAAAGATTCTGCTGATTGTGTTCCTCTAAGCTGTCCCAGGGTGAAGATTTCCTGTGCAGTCAAGTCTGATTTCCTTCTCACCTGACCACACCAAATAAATTGCTTCCCCCCCCTGCTTGCTCTGTGTGTGTGTGACAGTAAAAAAGCAGGTATGTTCATGCAGGACCCATCTCACCTCGCCCGTTGAGAGTCATAGCGCACTCGCTGCGCCCGTTAAGAGTGAGCGCACACTCGCTGCGACCATTCAGCGTCAGCGCGCACTCGCTTCGACCATTCAGAGTCAGCGCGCACTCGCTGCGCCCGTTCAGCGTCAGCGCGCACTCGCTGCGTGTGTTCAGCGTGTGGTTGTGCGTGTCCATGAAGGACAGCGCCTCGTCGCAGTTGGTGCCTTGCTCGGTGTAGCTCTTGTCCATAGAGTTGACCATCACCGTCATCTCTTGGCGGGTGCTGTTCAGCGTCTCCTTTCGCTTCTTGGCCAATTTCCTTTCGAAAGAGGGGAGCAAATAAAAGAAAACAATGAGACGATCACAACAACGACTGTGTCCGAATTGATCTGAGATGATTGTGGCAGCGATGACTCATAGATGTAATGAGATAGGCCTGAGCTAATGTGCCCCCGTGGCTGTGGTCACATTAGCTTTTATTAGGCTCCAGATGCTTTTTCAGGCAGCGGGGTATAAATCATTGAGAATATGGAAAGGTGTGACACCCTAACCCAAATACATCAGCAGCCTGATGATTTAAAATTAGCTATAGTATTTGGGGGCGGAAGAATCAGAGTTGTGAACAGTGAACTGAAACAGTCAACCTGCTTTTACTGACCTACTTTGAGTTGACGTGCGGGAGACTACGAGCAATCTGTTCCTGATCAAACACTGTTAAAGCACCTGCACATGCACACACTCATATTCTACAGCGGCTCCTTTTAAGTAAACGCAGCTGCCAAGCTCAGATCTCACTTGCCACAGCTTCACTTTACTGACTTAAATACTTCATCAGATCAAACATGTCACCTGTAAAGCTGTTTAAAGCAGTCTAATCCATAAGTCTTGTTCATTAATAACTCTTTTCCACATCAGACGAGACTTAAAGCTCTTAAACGACAGGGTGCTGCTTGTTACTGGTCACAATAAAACTTAAAGGCTTCTGTTTTTGTTGCGTGAAGCTTTGGGGCAAGCTAAATTACATGAATTATCCCTGAATGAACCTCCTGCAACTTTGTAAACAAAGCTAGTTTAACAACCTGTTATGTGGCGTCCCTCATGGCTACATCCTCGGTCCTTGCATTTTTTTTTTTTTTTTTGCTTTCTCACTGCAAATTAAATGGCAACAATGTCTTGATTGACATCCAGTTTTGTCTCACTGTAGATGGTGTAAACAAAAGCCTCAAACACAAACTGCCCAGCCTCACCAAAGACACCTCAAACCTTTTGAAGGCTGACATGAAATCTGGCTTCTTCAGCCCAGAATCATTAGCACATGTAGAGCTGCCCTATCATAACTCATCTGTGCTTAAATATCTTCAAAATGTGACTTTCATCCTTTAAGACCTACTATCCCAAGTCTTCAAGAGCAAATTTATACATTTTTACTTGCTGTTGTTTCAGTTTTTGCATCAAACTCTTGTTTAACGTGAATAAAACTCTTGTATCCCAAACTTTTATGAAACATATATACTTGTTTCCAGACTACTTCCAGACTTTCCAGACTAAATAAATTGCTAAAAAGTTCAATGAACCTCCAGAAATGAAAATTTTGCTCAATATCTTCCCACATACATGAATGTCATGGCTGTATCTTATAACAGGGTATTAATATCTGCTGCTGTATAAAGAGGCAGACTTGCTAGTTTATAAAGTGGCAAACTTCTACAATGCCACACTTCTACAATCTCATTTAGCTGACGCTTTTGTCCAAAGCAACAAATTAAAACTGGAGCAAAAGTAAGCGTGACAAGTTCTGCAAGTTCACCTGAAATCTTTCTGACTGTGTAATAAAGAAACTTGACTTGTCCAAAAATACAAACACTTATGCAATAGTCAGCATGAGAAGAACTGACAGATGAAAAGAATGTTTTAGAAAAGTTAATTTGTCAAATATTTTAATTTTCTGGACTAACTAATATCCTATCTGAAATACTGGAAGCTTTAAGACCTATTCTGCAGACAGCCACCAGGGGGAGCGCTAAACATTTTGACTTCATCCAGGGCAGCTTTTGTTCTGTCCATTATTTGTTTTCTTGTACAGAAGAAGGAACAATGGCTGAGCTTTAAATGCTAGTTTAAGGAGGGGGTATACCAAATTCCTATATTTTAAACATGAAATCCCTGAATCTGTCTTTAAACGCATCGAACTGATCCGTTCTAAAAGTAGATTGAGTTCTTCACAATATATTCAGGCCTCCAGAGGACTGGCCAATCAGAGAGAAGGGGGTTCATGGAGCCTTAAAGACACAGCAGCTACAATGAAGTGTTTCAGTTGGAGGCGGAAATAAAGGTTTTCAAAAACACCACTGTGAGAAAATCTGGAATTGTGTGGAGTTTTATTGAGCTGTAAATCATGTAAAGCTACTATGGGTCCACTAGAGGGACAGGACATTACCCCCTCTTTAAGTACTATCACTCAACTATCTTTTGTCTTACAGGCTTTATCAAAAGTTACGTAATCTCTCTGCACCAACTGTAAATCTGAGTGCAACAAATGGACCCACCTGATTTGGGAAGTTAAGTTTGGATTCCAGACCAGTTTTCAACCATTAGACCAAATCTGACCCAGCTAACGATCCTCGCTCTGACTCCCTGAAGGCACGCCGATGTGGAGCTGACCTTTGACCTCTCAAAGAAAAGGAGCGACTTGCATTAGAATAGCTCCCCTGTGGCGATAAATTATGTATCATGGTTTCCACTCGGAGGAGTTAACCCTCACATAAACTTCCAGGACAGAGGAGCGGTTAATAAGAGCTGGAGCTGCAGCGTTCTGAAGCTGGATCTGCTGCCTGCCACCGCTCTGTTGCTGCAGGGGAGCGAGCGGTGTAAGAATTAACTATGGCAGCCCTCACACTGATCCTCGCACTTTGTTACTCTCTGTGTGACCCCCTCTGCCTATTTGAATTGCAGTCTCTCTCACGGACAACTGCTGTCTAATGACGCACTCCTGCTGCTTTGTTTTCGCAAATCTCCTCTGTTTATTCAATTTCGTCGCTGTCTCGTGCCATATGGCAACAAGCCCCCGCTGCCTTCAAACAGTCATTTGCTCTGAAGGCCGCGACGTGAGGCTAATAGTAGATCCGTTCTTCAGGAAGCAAAGTGACAAAGTAGCGACATTTTCATCTGCCGGACCCACTTTTTTTTCTTTTATCTGCAATTAGAGCAGGGAACAAAATGGCAATCCTGTCTGTTATTTTCTCTTATAGCTTCATATTGTAAAAGAAATGAGGAGGGGAGGGGGAGCTGGATGCACCCCAGGCAAAATTCAGACTGATTCGGCTGTGTGCACTCATGGAGAAGACTATTAGGAAGCGCTATAATCCGGGTCTTAATACTGTATCGCTGTTCTTATTTCTGCTAAGACTTGGATTTCCGCTTTTCCCGGCCTGGTGGAAGAGTAGAAGCACCAGCGTTGGAGATAAACGAGGCTGCACGGACGCTGGTGCCAAAATGAGGAAAGCACCAGCAATACTGGGATGTTTGCAAGGCACCGTGGGTGTTAGATGAAGATTAATTGGCATGCTATTCTCTCCTCATTTGTAAGGAGGGAGAACTTAATGATAGATGACTGAATCACAGGGTCTGATGTGCAGACAGAGATCGTGCAAGGAAGGGTACAGTAGAGTGTTTTTGCATGTTGATGGAAAAGATCATTTATCACATTCCACGATAGCAGGATGTATGGGACTCTTTGCTGGAAGGGAAGCAGGATTATATAAAAGCATTCGAGTGAATGTGCATACATGGAGGATGACACAGACAGATGGCAGAGGTGTTTGTAGAAGTAAAGACCGAGCAAACACTGGAGGTGACTATATTAGGCAACTCTCATTAGAGGTATCTTCTGCAGTTCAGTACATGACAGACTCGGCGTATCCGGGATCACAGCGAGCAGAGCGGCTCCTAACTCCACGACTTCGGCGGCAACAACAGAAAAAAAAAAAAGCAAAAAAGCAAGCTTGCACTGGATCGTATGCGCACGTGTTTTGCCAGAACGTCTGTTCTGTGGGAGGTGACGCTGCAGCAACTTCTAAGACGAGAGCTTCAAAACCTTGGAGCTCAGCAGCTCAGCGTGGCGGGCCTCATTTCAGCGCCGGAGCAGCCTAAACCTTGTGACATTGGGACAAAGACAGCTTCATTAGAGGATGCACACACATGCCCGGCACACGGGTGTGTGACTGACATGCAGCTGAGAGGGGCAACAGAAGCGTCTTTGATTAACCCAGTGGGGGCATTTCTGTAGTTGTTTGCAGCGAGTCTCATTTCAGACACCTTTAACACATTCTACCGCGTCCATCCAGCATACATCTATATTTTTCCCTCCTCTGTTTGCTGCTGCATAACAGAAACGCAGACGCTATTCAGAATTGCACAATACTGTTTACCTGCGTGCTTGATTGCTTTATCGATTCTGTAAACCATTTCTCACAAAATAAAGAGCGTCCTCAGCTGAAGTGTGCTCATCATGTGTTCAAATGAAAGAATAAAGTATTGAAAAGAAACAAAAGCATTGTGTGATGAGGGATTGTGATGATAAGGCCTTGAATGCTCATCATTGTGAAGAAAATGTATCTTACATTTAGTTTGACACAGCCAGGCTCAGGTCTTTTCTTTAGGTTTTCAATGATTTGAATTAATTACTTTATTATAAAATCAGAAACAAAAGTCCTCCTCACTTTCTCTACTCACGTCACTGTCGAGACTAAACTTTTGTGTTTACATAACTTCTCTCAAAACTCAAGCATCACGCTCCGTTTCCCGCCACCACATCCTACATGTACGTCAGCGATCGACCGTGTTCGGTGTCAAACTGTGACGGACAGATGGTTTTCGTCTACGACACATCATTTTAAACCGCATCCGTTTAAACTCCACCGCTCCGTCGCCCTGCTCTTCCTCCTCTACCCTCCCTCATCAACATTCAGAGCTCGTGGGTGCAAAAAAAAAAAAAATCTGCAAGGCTTGTACCAATTAATGTGATTCTCGCTGCATGTTGGGCTTGTAAGGTTTAATGAAGGTGTCTGCCCCGAGCTCATCGTGTTATACATGCGACGTTTAGCAGGCTGCCCGTTCTCGTACGGAGCACAGGGATAATGAAGAGTAAGATGATTAGTGGAACTTTTCTGTGTGTGAGGAAGATTTTAGAGTAAATAACAAACAGTATCTACACTTATATCTGTTTCTGTCCTTCGTAAACAGTCAGAGTTTGATAAATACCATATGTGTTTGCCTATCACTGGGCCAGTCACTGTTTACATTCATCGTATCATGTTTATCTTTTACTCTGTGTGACCACCTGCCAGATGGAAATGAAACACATTCCCTCATACTGAATATTTTTGGTCGTTTTTTTTTTCCTCTGGTAGACTTAAAACTGTCTGAAGAGTTACAGAAAAAAGTAAGAAGCTCCCGTCTCGCTCTGAATCTGAATACATTTTCATGCTTGTATCAGTTTTGTTTCAGTGTTTAAAGCAAAATAACTTATCAAGATGAATGAGAAAAAATGAAATACATGCAAAACTTTCATGACCTGGGACCGGATTATTCAACCGTAGGCCCAAAGGTTGAATCAGGCATGCAAGCCACCTCCAAGTGGCTAAAATCTGACCAGAATGCATGACTACATGTTAAAATAATCGTAGTGTGGGGGTTGCTGGTGCAAATCCTCAGTTCTCCTCCTCCCTGTGTGCATGTGCGGCTTTTCTCTGGCTTACACCAACAGTCCAAACTCTAAATAAGGTGTACTTGTAAGTGTGAATGGTTCCCTCTTTCTCCATGTTTGCTCTGTGATAGGCTGACAACCTATTGAGGCCGTGGTGTGCACAGGTTGCAGGGTTTCATCCCCAAAACACACTTTAAACAGTGTGTTTCAAAGGAAAAACATGTCTAAAAGTGCCCTACTTGGAGCTTAAAGACCCTAAAATATCCTTTTGGGAGGCAAGCACACAACACGGTGCCCATTTGGGAGCCAAAATGTATTTTAAAAAGTCTGACAAAGTGCCCATTTTGGGGCCAAAATGAACAAAAATGTTGTCTTTGGAAGAAAAAAGGCTTGAGTAAGTGTCCTCTTAGAGGCCAAAGAGCATGTTTAAATTTTATTTCGAGAGTCAAAAGCACGAGAAAGTGCCCTCTTGAGATCAATGCTGCACAACAAAGTGTCCTCTTTGGAACCAAAACACACCCAAATGTTGTCTACTGAGCTAAAGCATGATGAAGTGCCCTCGGGAACCAAAAAGCATGTCATAATACTGTCTTGGGAGCCAAGGTGCACTCCAAAATGCTTTACTTAAAGGCGAAGCACTAAAATATCCTTTGGGGAGGCAAAAGCACAATAAAGTGACCATTTGGGAGTCAAATGCACACTAAAATGCCTTCTTGAAACCAAATCCATTTTTAAAAGGCCATATTTGGGGCAAAAAGTCTGACAAAGGGCCCACTTAGGGGCCAAAATAAACCAAAATGCCATCTTTGGAGAAAAAACACTTGCTCTGGTGCCCTCTTGGGAACCAAAGAGCCTGTTTAAATTTTATTTTGTGAGCAAAAACGAGAGAAAGTGCCCTCTTGAGATCAAAACTGCACTACAACTTGTCCTCTTTGGAGCCAAAACACTCTAATGTTGTCATGATGAAGTGCCCTCCTGGGAAACAAAAGTGCACTTTAAAGAGCCCAATTTGGGAGCCAAAACGCACGTCAAAATGCTATCTTAGGAGTCAACTGCACCCTAAAGTGCCCTAATACTAGTCAATTGGAGCCAAAACACATCAAAATGTGTCTTTGGAGCAAAAAAACTTGCTTAAGTGCCTTCTTGGAGACCAAAGGGCATGCTTAAATTTCATTTTGGGATTCAAAAGTACAAGAAAGTGCCCTCTTGGAAGCCAAACCACAGGCTTAAATGCCGGTTAAATGTGGTCTAATGAGCTAAGCCTTATGAAGTTCCCTCTAGGGAGTCAAGGTTCATGATAAAGAGTCATGATGTATGCTGTCTTGGGAGCCAAAACACACCCTAAAGTGCTCTCTAATATGTAAGATAAAATGCCATCTAGGGAGCCAAAAAGCATGTTTTAATGTTCTCTTGAGAGTCAAAATGCATGCTGAAGCACCATGCTGACAGTAGCTCAAGAGGTATGGAAATGCAGAGAATGATTGTGGAGTAGGGTAAGTAGGTAGCTGTAGCTTTAAGGATATCTGGGCACATCCTGTTTGAGGATTTCCATCTTATCTTTGGCCAGGAAAAAAAGGTGTTGATTATACGGAGGAGACCATAACTAAGGTTTGAGGATTCCTCGCCATGAGCCAAAAAGTGAGGTGTAAGTTTGATCATATTTAAGACACCTGCTGCTTGATGAATGCATCAAACTCTCCTGGGAAAAAAGAACCAATCACCATCCTTTGCCCATTGCCTATTGATCTCCTTCATGTCCCCAGCAGCAGCAGCTGCAGCACAGCAGCCAGCGAGGCCACCTGATTAAAGAACAGCCATATATTTGATCACACATGTAACTGCATGTGTAATGAGCGCACTGACTGATGTGGTGGTGCGTGCGAGCCCCCGCAGTCACCTCTGGCACTGGACCTAAAGTGCATATTTTGGCGACTGCAGGATGTTCTCCTGCTTTTTTGAGACTTTGATGAATGCATGAGAGCATTAATGGGCTTCATCAATCATAGAGGTGTTGTAATCTTATAGCTGGCGAACAGGCTGTCATCAAAAGTGCAGATGAGCACCTCAGTGAGCAGGGGAGCGTCTCCAGAATGCAGTGTTTAAAAACCTCGATATGATGAACATCGAGTGTGCGCTGGATAAACCCAAAACTGAGCTCATGTTTGTTCGGATAAAAGGATCAATCAGCATTTTTAAAAGCACTCCTATGGGATGATCATAAACCAATAGTCTCATAGATATCACCCACTGGTTTCTAAAGAGGGGTAGTGATGGTGGAAAAATGCTCAACTCTAAATTGGTCTATAGTGATCACAAAGCTAAATACTTTATGGTTTTGACTAGAGTCCGACCAATATGGGATTTTTGGGGCCGATGTGGATACTGATACTCGGGGCAAAAGAAAGCTGATATCCCACATATCTGCTGATACATGAAATAAGAACATTGATATACACAGGATATAAACTGTACATGAACACAATTGTTATAGTACCCAACATATGATTTTGGGTATGACACAGCAACTTTAAAGTGCCGTATTATAGTCTTTTATTAGAAAAGGGTGGACGTATGTATTGACAGGAGCATTTATCCATGTTTTTTTGCAAAAAAGCAGCTTACACAATGTTGCAACACCATATTATAGTGTTATATTAGGTAATGGTGGACGTGTGAATTAACAGTAGTATTTTTCATTGGCAGAGAGCAGCATCAGCCTGACACAGACACACAGGAGCAGGAACGACACCATGTATGATCCAAGAAGGCGCCCTGGTATTACGCCCTCTTGTACATTCCTCTACCTCTTTCCGTAGACGAGGAGGTGCCCCCCTCTTTACTCTGCTTTTCTGTTTCTCTCTGCTTTTCAGAACCTGAACCCGGAACAGTGCTGTGATTAAACACATAGATATTTAATGTAACAGCAGAATGCACATATTCTTTTAAATTATTATTGATTGTTTATTTAACCCACTTTGCAACTTGTTAAACTTCCTCATTTAATATCTGCATTCTTGCACCACTCACTTTTGCACTATTATCGTATTTTTAGCCTATAAATACTAGTCTCGTCTATTTGCTATCCTTTTGTGTTTATAGTTGTTGATAACACTCTTCATGCAAAATCTTTATCCTCACTATTTTACCTTTATATCTTACCACTACATTGTACAAGAGAGCACAGTATCCCACAACAAATTCCTTGTATGTTCAAGCATACCTGGCGAATAAATTTGATTCTGATTCTGATTCTGATCTCCACACAGAGCAAAAAAAAGTTTATACATCGGCTACATGATGGCCAATATCGATGAATCGGTGACACGCTCTAATCAGCTGATTAATCTGCCCCAAGCATCGTATCAGAATGAAACTCCACAGATTTTGAATGTCAAAAGAACATCAATCTTTTCTGGTTTTAAAGGCACTACCAATTGAAACTAAACATGCAAATGAGATGGCCAGCAATCCTGCTGACTCCAGGGGGTAAACTTTGCCTTAAAGAAATGGTCACTTTGATACAGAGGCTTGAGCGAATCCTTGGTTTTTGACACCAGTGGGACGTAAGTCACAGCAGATTTTTACACCTCTACTCTGGCTCCATATCTCAACACCTAAGGTTGACACTCAGCTCTGGGTCTTCCTTATCAGCTTCACCACGTCATGTTATTGGGTGCAAGATGGGATACTGGTCACCAGTCTATAACAGGGCAATTTGGAGTGATCAATCAAACTGATCAGCATGTTTTTGGACTGTGGGAGGAAGCAGAAGAGAATATGCAAACGCCACACATACAGGCACCTGCCCAGGCCAGGGAATCAAACAAGGAACCTTCTTACTGTGAGGAAACAGCTCTAACCACTGCATCAAATAACAAAAGAGGTCATCATGCTTTTCTCCCTGTCAATAAAAAGGACATAACACCTTTTACCAATAATGTATCACCCTTCAAAGCTGAGACAGATGGGTTAATCTGATAAATGTGGCCCTGATTGAACCCTCACTGATGCTCTCAAGGAAAACGTGACAGAGGTGAATATTATATATAACTCAATCCCCGTTCCTCCTGCAGATAAAATAATGAGCTCCAAACATGGAAACATCCACAACAAACAGCATCAGACGAGGAAAACAGAGTGACAGAGTCATCTCTTGTTACAGGGATCCTTTTGTTTGAAATAAATAATAATAAAAATAAAAAAAACTCAGGTGCTGGGGTCGTATTTGTTCCTATGTTTCATCAGCGTGTCGCTAGCTGTTAGCATTTCCTGCTGTCACGCCGCATTTCCCAGAGGGGATCATTAATCCCTCGCTCTATCTCACCTGTATTTTATATCGTCAGCTTTAGAGAGGAGACACAACATTCACAGGAGGATCTGTCTCTTGTTTTTTAAACCTCAACACCGAATTTGACGTGAGACTTTTGGAAAACGTGTGTGCGGTGTCAAAAATACTTGAAGGGACTTTCTTAAACTTGTAAATTGGCTGTCAATCAAAAGAGACGTTTTCTCTAAAGGTAGTTTCCTGCTAGCCTGAGTGCTAAAATAAATACTTTAAAGAATGAGGACAAACGACAACAAATTGGCATTAGTCTGGTGTTTTCGCCGACACGCGTCTCTTTTTGTGTGCACATTTGTAAGAATTCGTGTTGGCACGTCACACTTGAAAGCGCCAAACCACAAAGTGATATTTTGATTGTCTCTCTCTCTCTCACTGCTTTGCTCGGCCAGCGTGCGCGCTCAGCTTTTATGCCGCCGCTCCTCCGAGTCACCGGGGCTTTTCCTGATCTAATATGAGTGACACGCAGAGTGGTATTATCTCCAGGTGTATTCTGAGATGTTCTTTGATGTGAGGCAGCCTCCATTCTGTCCTCTGATCACAGCCATCTCAAGACAGATTAGTCGGCATCCGTCACAAAGACCTTACAGCGAGAGAGCCTACGAGCTTCAGCGGGAAAGGCAGAGCTGCAGAATAAGCTTCTTTACCATTCAGAGGTGTGATTTCAAATCATCTCTTCTATTAAGAGCGACTAAAGCGGCGCTGCGGCTATTGTTTCATGATGTTGGAGACAGCTAAATAGAAAGGAGGCCGTTCTTGTGATCACGTCAGCTTAAGACACAACTCCAACATCACCGGGGGAATCAATGGGATGGACGTGCAGGAGGATCATGCTTGGAAAGAAAAAAAAAGGGAGGAGGAGGAGGTGGATTTGATAAAAACAGGAAAGATGGAGAAAAGTCGAAATGATCACATGCACATGGAGCCGAATGAGAAGCATTAGCTCATGCTCGAAGTGCAAATATGTCAAGCCTGTGTGGAGTTATTGGCTGCATCTGAGTGTGAAGATCATTGAGATTGCAGAGATGCGCTTCAAAAAAAAAAAAGCCAACTTTGACAAGTCAACAGAGATGAAATCATCGGAGGCAGATGAAAAATTCACACTCAGTAAAAATGCAGCGGCTCCTGCATTGATTTTTGGCTTGGATGAGTTTGGCAGGCGTACAATCATTAAGGCATTTTGGTTCATCATTGGATAAACAAACTCCTTTAAAGTCGAGCAAGATTTATGTCTGCAGAAACATCTTGAGCTGCGTGTTTTCATCAGAAGCCGTGCCAATGTGACATACAGTGCGATGCGCTCGTCGCTGCGGCGTCCCCCGCTCCTCCGGCAGAGATTACAGTTGGGCCTCTGTAATAGCTCTGGGCGCGAGGAGGATGACATGGCTGTTTGCATGCATGGGAAAACAGCGTGTGGGTGAGAAGCATGGCACTAACATTACACAAAGTGGTTACTTACAGGTAGTAAGTGTAGGAGTGATAGGTTCTTCTGCCGATTGGGGTGGTGGTAGGATTTAAGCAGTGGAGGAGGGGGGAGGGGATGGAATGAAAAGGAAAGAAAAAGTAAAAATATATTAATGTTTGAAAAAATGAAACAAAATCAGATATGGTGGCATACGTGGAGGTAAACTAGTGAACATGAGGGCAAAGGTGATCGCTTGGAGTCATGTCATGCTTTGCGAAGAGGGGCGAGGGCCTTAGTTGAGTACAGTTCAGTACGGTACAGTACAATCGAGGCTTTAATTTAATTTAGCTGGAACACGACATGTGACAGCGAGCTTCTCTGTGTATGAAGTATAAAAAAAGATCATATCTGACCTTTCGAGGTGGAAACTTAATGAGTCGTCTGGATGTCTAAACACAACTCTCATTCCCCGCCGCTAACAGCAAATTACACAAAACTCAACCAATGAAGTCATCTCCATCTCTGCTTTGATTAAGCCTAATTGAAAACAATTCCATTACTGTGAGCTGATTTTCACACCCACCCACTGATTGTGTGCTGTACAGACACACGGATGAGGAAAATGAATTTCTTATTACTGTCAGAAATAAAGATGGAACACAGGTATACCTTCTCACTCCGTTTACGGCGCTGACCTTTACTTTTTTAATTCAAAACAAACCGACGATAAAGTACACGAAGTTTCACCGCAGAAGTATTTTCCACTTCAGGAGAGGAGGAATCTGACATTGTTTTATCTGAAGGGTGATATTTGCTGAGATTTAGCTGTCCTGATTGGTTCGATATGTACTGAGGATTTCTTTCCAGCATGGGGTCCAGAGCTAATGTAAACTTCGCCGTCAGCTACTCGACCACGGCTTGTTTTTTTCCCTTTTGAACCTTTCATCTTTTTTTCTTTCTTATCTCCTCCCCGCTTCACCACCAACCTCCTATTCCCATTCCAATGCCACTGAAGCTCTGCGCATTAGTGCAAAAGGATTAATTTTTCATGGCAGACTGTATCTCATGGCTGCAAACAGTCTTAATGGGGCGTATCAACATAATCAAATTAGTTATTCAATCGAACGTACAGAACGATCAGAAACAGGAAGTGCTAACCAAATCTTATTTCAGCGAGTAAAAAGGAAAGCTTACCTTTTCTTCATGAGGAGAACCACTCCTAAGAAGATGATGACGAAGAGGAGGATGCCAGCGATGACGCCGGCGATCTTCACCGTGTGGTCGGTTTGTTTTTCCGGCTCCACGGCGTCTGGTTTGTGAGTGGCTGCTCCTGGAAAACATCAAAATACGTAACGTTCAAAACGAGCAAAAGGTTAAATTCACCCTGTAAAGCCTGAACNCCTCTCATTGATTTACCAATCTGCGGCGTTTTCTGCTCCATAAATATCAATACACATGAAATAACCCAGCGCTGTGTTTGTTTGGAGTCTGTGGCTCCACCTTTAGCTCCAACCTCAGCGGACAGCGGCGCTCAGCCTATCAAGCTGCACCCTGGGAGATAAGTGCGCCTCATCTTTTACCCTTGGTTAATCATGTTTGGGGCAAATGGTTGTAGAAAAATGGAGGATGCAGGGCGGGAGAGATAATACCCGGGAAGATAAAAAAGCCTGAAATAACCAAAACATTAAATATCAGCTCAAGAGGAGGAGATAGCCGCACGACGAGAGACACAAAGAGAAAGGAAGTGGAGGGAAAACGGCTCCTTGTTTTAACAGCATGTGCTCCCTGTGGAAGTGATAAGAAGCACTCGGAGGGAAGCGAACGCTGCTGGAATGACAACTGTCCACCTCAACAACACCATTATTCCCTGTCACTGGGGGTAAATTTAGAATGATAAATTGTTATGTCAGACAAATCAGTTAGAGCGTGTTTCCTCCTCCTCTCAGCGCTGCTGTTTTCTCGCCCTATCAGGAAGGTAAATATCTCTCCCGCCTGGCTCTGACATATTGTTCTTTAGGCCTTATTTACATGCAGGTTTTTAAAGCAGAGCCGTGGAGAATTTCCAGACTGGTGACATATTAACAATCCTGTCTGCACTGATGGAGCTGATTTAGTCCCAATATTCTGATACAGGCTAATCTTACAGAAAAGATGTCGCTCAGGGATGAGTATTCGAGATGTGAGCTCTGCGATGAGGAACCAAAAGAATTTGAATAGTTAATCCTACACTCTTGAAACTTCAGCATCTTTTTTGTGTGTTGTCACAACAGCGGAAAGCAGCTCTTAATCTTCCAGAGATAATGAGAAATATTCATGAAGAGGATTAAGTGCCTCAAAAAATCTCCATTACTGTCACATCAAATGACAATCCCACCTGAAACAGGTCTTTCATGTCCAGAGGAGATGAAGGTGGGAGACGGTGTCTGCGAGTCTTTGATTGAATCACGCTGTTTCTTTTGCAAACAGTGCAACAATAAACAAAACCTCACACACACGCACGTGCAACTTGTTTGTTTTCAAAGTTTGGAGCCGTGCGTAAAGCTCCCAGTCTGACCTGTTAGTTGGTTGTCTCCAGCTGCTGGGGCGATGCGGAGGTACGGGGTCGTGAGCTGAGTCACGAGAATGGCGGCTGAGTAGAGTCAGTGGATCCAGGATTGGCATGCAAAAGAGAGATAGAAGGAGAAAGAGAGAAAGAAAGAGAGAGGCCACACTGAAGCAGAAAACATCATGCAACACTGAGGCAACCAAAGATTTCCATTCCAGTATCAGAAACACAACAACACAACATCCTGTCCTGATTTAGCATCACTCACTCCACATGTTAAACATTTAATCTGCCTCTTCAGCTGCTGCTATGATCTGTCCAAGTGGAGATGGAGGGATCTAGAATCTATAGTGCAGCTGCGTGCAAACTGGTGGGGGCATGTGACAGGAGCGCCCACGGCCCAGAACAGAGTGTGACTCCAGCTCCCTCTGGTCTTATCAATTCTGCTCCCGGATCAATGGTGCTTAGACTCCATCACCTTTAATGTGTGGAGCCGGACGTTACAGGCAGCATAGCTAAGTACTGGCAGACCTCGGCGGGCACACAGGCGGACTCCGAGTCATGGGAAAACAAACGTTCAGGGTCGATGTATCGACCTGGAGCATGTGACGTCCACATCAGGACTATTACACTCCAAAAACTCATACACAGTTGTGCCTAAAAGTTCACACCCCCTTCAGCAGAATTTTCTGTTTTTTTTTGCCTTTTCTCAGAAAACATGAATGATAACACAAAAAACCTTTCTGTCACTCATGGTTAGAGGTTGGGTGAAGACGTTTATTAACAAACAACTGTGTTTACTCTTTTTATATCATAATGACAACAGAAACTTCAAAAACGACCCTGTTAATTTTTTACACACTTGTTACAAGCAATACAGACCTCATTTCTGTCTTTAAACAACTTGAAATAAGACATTTTCCTGGACTTATTAGTTGACTGTAGCTCATATCAAGATTAATAAGACAAATTTCACAAAAATAAGACATAATGACTTGCTCAGATTTCAGTTTTTGCAGTGTATGCCAAAAAAAAGCTGAACTATCCCTTTAATTCTGCATGTTTATGCTTCTTTTTTCTTCACTGCTGCAGCGATAATGGTGGGGGCGTGTTTTGTTTTCACTAAAAGTAATCTCTGAATCATCTCCACCTGCAGACTTTGTTGAAATTAAAGTAGATTTAAAAGAAGAATCAGACAAAAAAAATGCTTGTGTTGATTTTGTTAGTTAAAAAAAAAATCAAATCCCAGAAACATCAAGACAACAAGACAACAAACTGATGATTCATGCGATCTGTCCCTACCTTTGGTGGCTACTCGAACACAGTCGATTTTGGTCTCCTGCAGAAAAAAGCAGGTAATAAAAGAGAAAAGTGGGAGAGAATTAGAGATCTGTGTAACACACACACGAACACACACACTGAGACACTCTTACAGGGAGCTACAACACCTATCTAGAAACCCATGTTTACAACAAAACAGCTCGGCCAGTTCCTCGCTGTCCCCTATCATCTGTTGAGCTCAATGACTGTGACACAAAACGCAGTTGGGCGAGAGGGCCTACAGCACAGATTAGCGGTGCTGAGCTGCTGATTTGTCAGCCAACAGCGATCTGTCGGCAGCCCGCGGCTCAAGGTGGTCAGCCACTGTGGAGGAAGCAGAGCCCTGTGACAAGCGACACCGACCCAGCATGCGGTGCTCCAAAATGACACGTCAGGGAGCCTTACTGAATATGTAATGGAGTTTCAGCTCCGACAACAGCCTTCCACACACAGGAGGAAAAAAAAACACACACACACACACACACACACTGCTCTCGCTGTTGGCAGAGAAGTTTGTTGTCAACAATGGTCTGCTGAACAGGAAAGAGGACACAGACAGGAACGGGGAGGCGGTGAGTAATACAGCACAAAAGACACGAGTGCTGTGTCCCTGTGTTTGACCTGAACAAGCCGTCCAATGAGCAGAGAGCGCAGAGGCCACGAGAAGTAGTCATATTCATGTCATCCAGGTGAGCGTGTGTGTGTGTGTGTGTGTGTGTGTGTGTGCTCATATTACAGTCGCTTTTAAGCTGTCACATGGGTCTTTTGTGAAGCACTACATTACATTTAGATTTTGATTTCAAAGGAGTGCAGAAAAAAAAATTCCAGGTATGGATGGCACTCACCTTTTCTAAGTGCTAATTTTGTTTGGGAGGCTCATACAAATCACTCCAACATCATTAGACATTAATTAAAGCCCGCGCTGCTATCTATTGACAGTGACGGCTTAATGAAAGAGAGTGCTTCTGGCTATTGTGAAGGAAAACATTGAAATGTCAGAAATGTCTTCATCACAGAGAGCGAGCTTTATGCTGCGTCAACAAGGGACGCTTTCATTCTTGTTTGTTGAAGAAAGAGCGTCACACACCCGCTCACGAGCCCGCCCCGGGAAAGTTTCCGAGCTCTTACTCTGGAGAGCAAACTTACTAATTGGATTCAGCCCTGACGCACGTGTTGTCAAAGACGTGCTTCTGTTTCTCAACGAGGCTGATTCTCATTCAGGACCACGGCGAGTACGGGCCCTTGAAGTCGCCATCGAGCTGTCTGCAGAGGCTCCGAGGAGGCCGTGAAGCGCTTGATGACAGAGGGTGCGACCCGTACGATCGGTAACCCCGTTGTTGTTGCCTGCCGCCCACGCTTACAGGCGCCAGGGTAGCTGCCTCTCCTAAATGCCGCCGATCAAAGGCTCGTCTGGCATTTGGCGTGCGGCTGCATTGGAGGAGGCGGGAAGCAGTAATGGAGGGAGAGAAGAGCATGTCGAGCTCTGCATTCCACGCCTGACCCCGCTGCAGCCTATTAAGAGTGAAGACCGAGCTGCTGCGGCTCCTGACACATCTATCAGAGGAGGGGTGCGATTGTGCTGCCGCTGCGTGCATGTGTCTGCCCCTGTGAGCGCTCGCCGTATGGAGTCAGGGACGACTGTGCTCAGCCACTTCAGCATCTCTCAGTCAATCAATCTGCCTGTCAGCCTCTCCTCCTCAGCACACTTTACATCATATTTAGCTTCTGTAAGAGGAACCCTCTCTTTGCATCGCTTGAATGTTTCTTCTTTCTGGATCCAGAAACATCAGAAGTGTCCATGTTTGCTGATTCAACTTCCTTTAAACTTCCCTATAAGCACTCATATCACAATATAAACACACTTCATTGCTATTGCAACAATAAATTGACACATAATGAGCACTTGTAGACATATCAGAGCAAAAAGTTATCCTAGAAGATGTTATATCATTATATCAGACATTATATCATTTTCATGTTGTTTGGATTTTGGGTGTAAAGCCTGATTTTCCAATGAGCATCGTTACTCACTAACACAAAGACGTTGCTCAAGCTGAACAATGGTATTTTTAATTCCACTTTTCTTTAATCAAGACAAATTTTATCAGAATGCAGATTGATGTTGTACCATGCTGATTTATATACATATTAATTTATTACTGCACTGCAAAAACCAAAACCTATAGAAGTGTTTTTGTCTCATTTTTCATACTAAAAGGGACTGTGAGGACTATTGGGTTGAAGCATAGACTGTATAATAAGTGGAAGTAACGACGTTTGGCTCAAACTGAAGCTTCCAGCAGATGCCCCGCCCCCTGGTGTCTGGCTGCAGTATAGGTCATAAGCCCCGCCCCCTGGTGTCTGGCTGCAGTATAGGTCATAAGCCCCGCCCCCCATGTATTCCAGATATGAGTCGGGAAAACTTAAAAAAATTACGATACCTGGTAGAAACGTTTCTCTCATCCTTAGACAGAAATGAGGCATCAATTGCTTGTAACAAGTCAAAAAAATCTGCCAATGGGATAAGACGAATTCGCCCTGGAAGTTTCTTGAAATTAGAAAGATGTCATAAAACGAGAATCTATTATCTTATCCCATTGGCAGTTTTTTTTTTACTTGTTACAAGCAATTGATGCCTCATTTTTGTCTTTAAAAAACTTGAAATGAGACATTTTTATGACCATGTCTAGTAAATGTGGCTCAAATCAAGAATAGTAAGACAAATTTGACTAAAAATAAGACATAATGACTTGCTTAGATTTCAGTTTTTGCAGTGAAAACATTGGATTATTTGAATTCTTTAAGTGAAAATACGTCTTTTTGCTAATCCTTTTGACAATATCAATCATTAAGAGACAAATATAATGTAAGAAAATTTACGCACTGTACTGAACAGAGACACTTCAGGGTGACTGAGGAATATCCAGTGCATTTTTTCAGACCTAGACACTGAAATATCTTCTTAACATATAGTTATTAGATATTCAAAATTTTCTTTGCAGGTCATTTAGACGGGTGAGTATTAGAGTTTTTAAAATCAAGTACCTGATTTCCACTTTTGTGCGTGATTTGATTTAAAGCACTGATTCATCCCTGTCACTGATTTGTAATAGAAAACAAACTGGCTTCAGTTTATCAGTCTCCTCTTTGGAAGCAAAAAGCTGCTTGACTGTAACTTTAGCAGAAACGGTCTGAATTGAAACACCCACCCCATTGGCTGTGCTCACAGCCTGATAGTAGATGCTGTAGCTCTTCTGTGGCAAGAGCGGAGCGTTCCAGTATCCGTTGTAGGTCTTGTTGTCTCCCACAGTGAACGGCTGTGGCGAGTGGATACCGCCGGCGGGGAACTGAGCAGTGAAGTAGTACTGGGAGTTGAGCAGCGTGGCGTTCTGGAAGTGGATGGGAACTGGGTAGCAGCGCAGGATTTCTGCCGTGCCTCTCGCTCTGCGTGGACGTTCCTCCTCCACCACCACCTGGTAGGCACTGCAAACACAAGACACAAACAGAAATAACAGACTCCAGCGGGCCAAACAGGCACTCGCACAGCGCTGTTGGCAGTGCGGCGAAAGTTGTTTTTTATCCGTTTTACTACGAGTTCTAAAAAAATCTTTGTGAATGGCACAAAGATGCAAGTCTAAAAATCCAAATCTGAGCACATGAGGTCTAATCTTTATTTGGACATGAGTTAGGAGAAATTTTTGAACAGATATTTGAATTTTTGTCCAAATATGTTTGATTTTCTTCTTTATTTGTCCTAATAGTGAACCCTTGTAGCAGGATGAATTTTCTAAAGTAAGAAGTAACCAGCAAAGTAAGAATGTGAAGTTAAACCAATTTATTTTTAACAAAAGACCTTAGAAAAGAACAGCTAACAACACCTGTTAAAAACTTGAGAAAAGGCAAAAAAAATTGTGATGAATAAGAAATCATAGATACCCTTTGTTGAATAAAAAGTTCTGTGATGCTTAGACACTCAGGAATTTCTCCCAACTAACTTGATAAATGATCAACAGGTGAGTAACATCGCTGGGTATAAAAAGAACACTGAGGCTGAGCGTCTCAGAAGGACAAGTGAGAACAGGTTCTGAGAGAGTCTATGTGAGCAAATAGGTCAACGTTTCCATATATATATATATATATATATATATATAGTCGTCAGTGGATATTCAGGATCTCATCATCCACAGAACAAAATATTGTGAAAAGATTTGGAGAATCTAGAGAAATCTCTCCTAAACAGGGATATGGACCAAAACCAGCACTGGGTGGATGATATCTTTGGGCGAATATCCAGCACTGCATAAAAAACAGACATGACTCTGTGGTGGAAGTCCCTGCATTTAAAACAGTCATGACTCTGTAGTAGAAGTCACCACATTATACACAGACATGGCTTTGAAATGGAAGTCCCTGCATTTAAACGGTCATGAGTCTGTAGTGGAAGTCCCTGCACTTAAAACAGTCATGACTCTGTAGTGGAAGTCCCTGCATTTAAAACGGTCATGACTCTGTAGTAGAAGTCACCACATTATACACAGACATGGCTTTGAAATGGAAGTCCCTGCATTTAAAACAGTCATGACTCTGAAGTGGAAGTCACCACATTATAAACTGTCATGATTCTGTAGTGGTAGTCACCACATTATAAACAGACATGACTTTGTAGTCGAAGTCCCTGCATTTGAAACAGTCATGACTTTGTAGTGGAAGCGACTGCATCAAAACCAGACATGACTCTGTAGTGGAAGTCCCTGCATTATAAACAGACATTACGTTGTAGTGGAAGTCCATGAATTGAAAACAGACGATACCGCAGTGAAAGTCACCGCATTATAAATAGACATTATTCTAAGTTTGAAGTTCCTGCATTCTAAAACAGACATGACTCTGTAGTGGAAGTCACCACATTATAAACAGTCATGACTCTGTAGTGGAGTAGAAGTCACTGTATTTCAAAAAGACATGACTCTGCATTAGAAGTCACTATAATAAAAAATAGACATGACTCTGTAGTGGAAGTGACCGTATTAAAACCACACATGACTCTGGAGTGAAAGCCACTGCATTGACTCGAAGTCACTTCCATAAACCACCATCTTTGAACATGGTTCAGCACTTTATCCACACAGTCAGGACTAAAGTGGAAAAATTAAGAGATGAAACAAGTTATAAACATGGATCAGAATCAAGGGGCTCTTAAGATGGACTGAGGGGAAGTGGAAAACTGTCCTGTGGTCAAATGCAACAAAATCTGACTTCCTTTTTGCACTGTAGTTTTTCTTCTCTCTCGTTATTGCTTTTGTTGTAAAAATGCAAAATTACTCTAAAAATAAGTGTTGAAATATGTTATTGGCATCACATTTAAAATGAGACACTACTTTGTCTTTAGCAAATTTTGATTTTTCCATTTCGATATTTTGCACCATCAAGAATTGTCAATTTTAATTTAGTTCCAACTATTTGCAATCTTACAAATTCTATTTTTCCAACATTTGTGTCCAACAAAAGTAAAATTTCAACAATCTTAATTTCTGAAGTAATTCAGTAAAAGTCTCTAAAAATCTGATTTTATGAGGGATGGAGAAAGCAGACTAAAAAAAGAAAACAATGCAAGATGAATGAGCGCTGACACGGGTCAGGCTCTGACGTTATTTGCATTTTCATTATTCAACCACGGAAAAGGTTAACAGCTCTTTCCATTTCCTCTGTGTCCGTTCCTCGTGTTCAGCGAGATCAAAACTGCAGCCCTGTGAGCCTCTGACAGAGATGACATTGTCTCTGAGCCGGCCACTTAGCTGGAGGGGGAGACTGACTGTCTTATAGACGCTTACGTTAGTATGCATCACGCGTCCACCTGTTAAATCTATTGAGTCAGTGAGTGACAAAGAGTCTGTTTACAGCTGCCACAGAGAATAAGCAGCAAGGATCGGGGAGCAGCGTTCCATTTCCAGAGCCGTGCAAACAAGAACTTATTACTACAGAGGCTGGAGACACGATTCTGCACTGATCAATGGGTGAGAGCATGAAAAATGGATGGATGAATGAAGACTTTGATGTGACAGTGACAGGAAATACACAACATTTTCCTGCTGATCGACACTTGGTAGAAGGAAGGAGAAAACATGAAGAGAAAAGTGAGCCGGCAAAAAAAGAAAAGTCACAACATCCAACAACTATTTCTACAGACGAGTCAGTTTATATTTTTGTCAGACATCAAAGATGAACAACAGGCCCCATTTTCCACCTGGTATTACTCAGTGTTTGGAGACAGTGACAGGCAGAATCATTAAACCCATAAATTAACTCCAGGTACAGAAACACTTCACTGATTCAGTCTGCACCGTGTGAGAATGAGATTTGTTTGTTGACATTTTCAAGCCGACGGAAACCTTTCTCAGATATTTTGCTGCACATTATCATGATAGCAGCACACAGTCGCTGCAGATTTGTGGTACGTACATGATGAGAATATCTCGTGTTCCTCCACATCCTAAAGAAACTGTACTGGACTGAGCTCTGGTGACTCTGGAGGTCGTTGAAGTTAAGGGATCTCATTAAAACAGCTTGAGATGGTATGTGACATGGAGTATTATGGAAGTAGGAACAATTGTTGTAAGTCAGGATGGATCCATGCTTTCAAGTTGTTGACACCAAATTCTGAGCCGACCACCTGAATGTGGAGCAGAGATCCACACTCATCAGACCAAGCAACGGATTTCAGTCGTCTCTGATCCAGTTTTGGTGAGTCATGTGAACTTACTTCAGCAGGAAAAAGGCAGTTAATAATGAAAGAGACACGGAGCATTGGAACATTTACAGAAACAGGTCTTTCCTCCAGAGAAACCAAGTCAGAGAAAGTCAAGGTGAGTTTTCCTCAGTATGTATAATAGGCATGAATATGCTTAAATGTTTGTCTCAAACTAGAATTTGTTGTTAAAAGACATAACAAATTGGTTTTTCTTTAAAAAAAATACAGTTTAAAACAGTTTCTATCCTTCGGGCGCAGCCATTGTTTTACTGCCGCAATGCATTCTGGGTTGATGACGTAGATTGGTTGCTAGGTGCCGAGCATCTGGATTTGGCCGTTTACTCACTACAAGTCGCCGTAAGTCACTAGGTTTCAGGAGGGAAAAAAACATAATAATGCCACATGTGGCTGCTTTTGGGTGCACTTTTCAGTCCAAAGGAAACAAGGAGACTGATGTTAGTCTGCACAGCTTCCCAAAAGACAAGAAAAGAAGGAAGTTGTGGGAAATCGCTTGTGGGCGTAAACAACTTCCCATGGAGCCGCGGCTATGTTCTGGCCACTTCTCC